>CABHPP010113693.1:0-27788 GCA_902168425.1 Peromyscus attwateri
TTTTTTTTTAGTGGGTCCGTAATAAACAAAACAAAACAACAGGGTCTGACGGAGCCCAGTCTGGACTTGATTTTGAAATGTAGTTCAGGATGGTCCCTCTGCTTTCATCTCCAGAGTGCTGGGATTACAGGCATGTGCCAGAGTGCCTGGTTTATTCCATGCTGCGGATTGAACCCAGAGCTTTGTGTGCAACAGCCAAGCACTCTACTAACTGAGCTACATCCCCAGCCCATGGTGGCTTTTTTCCCCTCTCTCTTTCAAACCAAGGGTGAACCAAGACATTGCACCAAATCCCTGAGCCATAGGCTCAAGACTTTAACTGTATGTCTGTACTGTCTAGGGCCAGCATGTGACAAGTAAGTACAAAGTAACTTGAGAGAAATGAAGCCTTGTGGCACCCACCACATTCCAAGGGCAGCCACGCTATGACTAGGTAGCCACTCTGCCAGCATACGACAGAGTCGCTCAGCATCATAAGAGACACACTGGGCCAACAAAGGGACAGTAGCTGGTGGGAGCAGCCCCACGCTGCTGGGGTCCTATGTGATACCTTTGTGGTATCAGACACAGGTTAACGTGGACTGGCTTCACCAAAGAATTGCATTGTTCTTTGTTAATATATTATTCACACACGCTCTAAGCAATGATATAGTAGTTTATAAATATTGTTTGTCCGTTAATATTTTCCCAGTCCATCTCTCTTTTACACCCTTCACTAGCCACAGTGTACCCATTCCTTCAGGCGTTTCTGCTCCCTGGTGGCAGTGGAGGGGACTGTGCCTCTTGGAAGGCTTATTGGCTAGCAGAGTCTGCAACCAGAACAATGCCAATTAAAACAGTGGCAGCTGCCCTGCTATCTGGCCAGGAGGTGGCTGCCTAGCCAGGGCCATACTGCCCAGCTGTGCCACTCTCCAACCCACCCCAACAGCTCTTCTTCCCAGGCCTTGTATGCTCAGGCATGTGGTGGGGGGAGGGGGTGCTTCCTGGAAGGCCCTTTCCCACTCTCCATGAAGTTTTTGCTGGTGTGTATCGTATCACCATGTCCACATCCCCGAGACGCTGCTCTGTGCAGCTGGAGAGAGCCTTACCCCCATAACCTGTCCTCTGCTGAGAGATGTGCTTCTCCAGGCTCAGCCGTAGCTCTGCCAGCCCGTCCCCACTCCCGTGGGTGCTGGGCTCCGCCAGGATGAAGTGGGAGAGATTGCTGTCCAGCGGGCAGAGTGGTCCCTGGATGCTGCCCTCATCTGCAGGGTAGTGGATGGGGGTATCCTCCTGTGCCAAGTATTTGGGAAGACATGGGGAGGTGGAGACCTCAGGAGCAGCTTTGGCTGGGCCTTGCTATGCTGTGCACGCCATGCTGGAGCCCTGGGCAAGGCTTCAGCAAGGCCTCAGAGTCCCCACCCCTCAGGCAGAGGGAGGCTGGACTGCTGGGCCGGGGGGCCTCCCTGGAATGAGTGAACCATGGAAACAGCTGGGGCCAGGGCTGTGCAAGCTCCACCTTCTAGACTCTTCTGGGCTGGGGTCCAGACTTCACCTCAGTGGGGCCTCCTGGGCTTCTTATTGGTTATGCCTTACACAGTCCACAGAGTGGGGGATGTGAGCAAATACCAGAGAGCAGAAGCCACCTGGACAGGGTTTCGCAGGACTTGAGGACAGCCGTCTAGCCAGGCTGGGCCCAGAGTGCTATCAGTCTAGCTGCTCCCTAGAGGGATGCAGCAGGTTGCCACCCTTATTCCTGAGTGATGCTGCCACCTGCTGGGGAGTGCTGAGCCCCGAGGAAACAATGTCTTTTTTCCCACTGAAGCCTATCCTTGTTCCCCACCTCTCAATGCTTTCAGAGCCTCTGCAGGTAACACAGTCCTTCAGCCTGTCCATAGCTTCCTCTGCCTACCCAAGCTTACTGAGCCCTAGCAGCCATGGACCCATGAACCTGTCACTAACCTGGACACCATCTAGAAGCTGACGGTGAAGGATACGGTCCAGAGAGGCCATTCCAATGGCCACTACACGGACCTTGGTGGATGTGCTAGCCAGAGAGTGATCACGTACAGCCTGCCCAACGTGGCGGGCCAGGCCTACACGGAGGGCACTTGTCAGGATCCAGGCACCTATGGGAGTCGGGAGAGAAAGGTCCTGGAGTCCTCACAGCTGGCTGGCCCAACTCCATCCCCTAGTCACATCTACCAGAGACCCGGGAATCAGGTAATGGGAAATGCTTTTTTTCCCCTTCCCCCAGACAGGGTCTTTATAATGTAGTCTAGCCTGTAACTTGAAGTAATTCCCCTGCCTCAGTGTTCCATGTACTAGGAGTACAGTATGCACCACCATGCCCAGCTACAGGGACCACTTTGAAGCTGATGGGGAGACTAAGGCTCCGGGAGGATGTGTATGTGGTAGATAGTGACCTTTCCCAAGATTTGTCATAGATGCTGCCCTGTAGCCTGTTCTGGGCAAGGATCCCATGACCGAAGTTCCCACTTGCATCTGACTGCAAGTTGTTCCTTTATTATTATCACTTTTGCAGTGAGAGACTCAGACCCTCCCACCCTCTTGCCGGGCGTATGTTTGTGTGTGCAGAACACCTGTGTGGGACGGGTGCACGTGCTGGCCAGAGGTGGCATTCATCTCTGTGTACGACAGGCTCTGATGGACCTGGAACTCGCCGATTGGGCAAGTCTGGCCCGCCAGCAAGCAAGGGATTTTCTTGTCTGTTTCCCTTTGCGTTAGGATTTCAAGTACATGCCTCCATGCCCAACTTTCTGTATGGGTGCTGGAGACTAATCTCAGCTCTTTACTGAGACATCTGCCTGTGCTGGTTAGTTTTATTTTTTAAATGATGTAAGTGGGGCTGGAGAGATGGCTCAGTGGTTAAGAGCACTTGACTGCCCTTCCAGAGGTCCTGAGTTCAACTCCCAGCAACCACATGGTGGCTCACAACCATCTGTAATAGGATCAGATTCCTTCTTCTGCTGTATACATAAAATACAAGAATAAATATCTCTTTAAAAAGATGGTGTAAGTGTATTCAGTATGTGCGTAAGAGTGAAGTTGCCTGAGGAAACCAGAGGTGTTGAATCTCCCTGGAGCTAGAATTACGTGCAGTTTCAAGTTGCCTGACATGGGTGCTGGGAACAGAGCTCCAGTCTCCTGGAAGAGCAGTGCATGCTCTTAACTGCTGAGCATCTCTCTGACCCCTGTGCTGCTCAGGTGTTAACCATCAACTTGACACAACCCAGAATCACCTGGGAAGAGAATCTTAATCTAGATCAGCTTGGCCAGTGGGTGTGTCTGTGGTGGGTGTGTCTGTGGTAGATTGTCTTGGTTGTTAAGTCATGTAGGAAGACCCCACACATCGAGGGCGGCACCGTCCCCTCGCTGCTGAATTGCATAAAAGGAGAAAGCTTGATGAGAACAAGCAAAGATGTGTTTATTCTCTCTGCTCTTGGCTGTGGATGGATGTGACTATCTGCCTCAACTCTGCCTTCGTGTCTCTGACACGATGAGCTGTGACACGGAATTCTAAGGATTTATTTAAATCCTTTTCTTCCCTGAGTTGCTTATGGTCAGGGTATTTATCGCAGCAGAAATGAAAGCAGGGCATTCCCTGAACCCGTATGTTTTCCAGTTGAAGCCCAGGGATTTGATTCTGCCATCTACCAGTAGCCAGGTGCTCCCCAAGGGTGGTGTGTGGGGACACACCCTAGGTGCTCCTTGGTGAACTGATGCCAGTGGGAGGCCATGGCCTGAGTGGAGTGGATAGCTCTCAGGGAGGACCAGCTTCTGCACACCACGGAGCAGCTTGCAACCGCCTTTAAGTTCACCTGCACCACATCCCGGTGACCTGCCCCCATGGCCTCCCTAGGCACCACCAAAGGTGGCTGAGTAGGAGAAATGTCACCAAGGAATGCCTCCCCGCCCCCACCAGAGGCAAGCAGGGCTGCAGGCCAGGCAGGCCCAGCCCAGGGCAAGCTTACCTGTGCTCTGAGCTGCTTTTACCAGCCCCTTGCGCAGGACGTCCCGAAGCCAAGACTTCATAGCAAAAGGCCGCTCCTCACCCACCAGGGACACCACCAGGTTGGGGGCTGGCAGGTGCCACTCGGTGAGCAGGAGTTCAAAGAGCATAGAGGGGGCCACGCTGCTTGGCACCTTCACAAACTGCAGGATGGGGGCAGGTGGATTCAGGGTCAAGGGACAGGTAGGCAGCACTGGGGTGGGGGATTCCGGGCCTATGGTAAATGTTAGATTGGAGGGAGTTCTTGAAGGATTCTGGGCATGGGACAGGGCAGGCCACAGGAGGGCAGGCCTTAGACCCCTCTTGGGGTAAGGCCTCTGTGTGGTATGGCCATTGCAGTGTATCTTCCCCTCGTGAGTCGGGGGTGAGGCAGGAGTCCTGGGCCTCAAGATTCCCATTATCACAAGGGTAGGGAGCAATTCTCAACTTTTGTCCATCTGGTTGGGGTCTCTGCACTCAGATCATAAGGAATGGCCCCAGGGTAAGGGGCTTTGAGGAGGAAGTAAGACTTGGGGATTCCAGGCATGGTGGATGTCACCCAGGTGCATGCTGCCCCTACCTTGCCTCGCTTCTTCCTGGACCCTCCAAAGTCGATCTCTCCCCGGCATAGGACTGGCTCCCACCCATCGTCAGTATCTTGGGGGCTTCCAGGGCAGGAGCTCTGGGCAGTTTGCATGGTGGCTTCTCTGTGAGACAGATGATGGAACCCAGAGAGTGGAGTAGCCACCCTCTTCAAGCACCCCATTTGACAAGGAAGACTTATCCCAGCTGACATGAGGTGGCTGTCCACCGGCTGACCCCACCTGCCATGGCTCTACCACCTTCCTCACAGTAGCTGTGATCCCAGGCTCATTCCCCACTGGGGACAGGGGCATAGCAAACCCACCTGCCTACCTCTGTTCCCCACACTTACCGAACTCTGGGTGTCTGGACTCCGATATGCCTGTCACGGTTCTCCAAAGGCTTTTGCAGGGGGTGTCCTAGAAACCCCCAAACACTAGGTAAGGAATTCAGTTTTCCAACCCAAGGGAGCCACAGCCTAGACTGCCCCAGACAAGGTTTGAGGACATCCTGGTTTGCACCTGAGTAGGTAGGTAAGAAGGCAGATGACCTAGTTCAGATGCAAAGGAGTTTGGAGGACAGAGTGGAGAAAAGGAGGGACCTCGGTAGACTGGGAAGTTCAGGGAGAGGAGGCCAGGGAAGGGAGTAAGAGATGAAGGCTAGAATGGGAAGTGGGGACAGAAGGCAGAAAGGGAATTCAGGAAGGGAAGTCTGTGCAGAGTAGCAGGTGAAGAGGGCAATGGGAAGAACAGGGGGACAGGGAGGAGAGCCTTGCCCTGGCTCCCCTGGCCTCAGAGGCAGAGCCAGGACCCCACCAGGCTCTTTCCCTTCAAGTTCCCACCTTGGCAAACAGAGGATGAAGAGGCTGCCTACAGCATCTCTCACCCTAGTTGGGATCAGGTCTTCTCCCACCAATCCACCCACCTACCTGGCCAGGCCAAGCTCCTTAGCTCCACCCTTCACTGCAGTGACTTGAGTGGACTGGCCTGTGCGGTATTCATCTGTGTCTCCTATAGGTCTCCAGTGTTTCTCTGGTGATTTCCCAAAATCTCTAGGGCACAGCATGGCCCTGCCCTCATCATGCCTTGGCTCCTACGTCTGCCCTCCTGAAAGCAGGTGTCCAGCCAGGGAGGAAGAACACAGCCTGTGTGACTTGGAACAGCTCTCTACACACCACTTTCCCATGATTCCCAGGTCTGCCTGGTTGTCCCATGTGCCCAGCTTTGGGGTGCCTGCATGATAGCACTTTGTTCAGATCCTGCACGTTTTGGAGGGAGATGCCTGTATATATCGGGGGCTGAGAAGGAGGAGGCAGGGTGGTATAAGATATGAGGAGGGTTTATTCCCGGCCTCCTGTGGAAAACCTGGACAGGGGCTGAGGCCAAGGTCCTTCCCACATGCCTCTGGAGCCAGCATGGTTATGGTGCTTCCCCCAAAGAAAATGTCCCTCAAGAGATACCTCTGACCCCTCACCCCTGGTACTGTGCACATGACCTGCTATAGACATTTGATCTTTGCAGGTGTGAACTAAAGTTTACCTGTGGTGAAGATTCTGTAGATGGCTGACTCATTAGAAGGTCCTGGCTGTGGAGGCTGAAACGCTACGGTGCCAGGGACCAAATGATCTCGGTCTGTCTTTAGCCATTTACTGCCCACATTTATTGGCTGACCTAACATCCATCTACCAGGCAAAACCTTTAGACTGTCTTCTCAGCAGACCCTAAACTCCCACCAACCCGAAAGCCAAACACGTCATCAGACAGCATCTGAGGCCTATAGCAGAGATCCCCCACGTGGCTGCCATAACCTGCCTACCTGGTCTTCCCACCAATGCATTTGATAAACGTCTCGACTTACTATTGTCGTTTGTTCTGTGACTACAAAGGTTATTGTAACTATGGCCAGAGTGGACCATGTCCTTTGGAGCCTCATTGGCCATGGCCACTCATATCTGCTCAGTATAAACTAAACTAACTCTTACTGCTTTTGGTGCAGGAGCACTGGTTCATGTTGCTGTAGGCGTAATTGGGGTGTCCTAAGCTGTTGCACGGACTAGGATGGACTCTTCACCCAAGGTGGGTGTGGGGGAGATTTGGAGGTTGGACCCTCAGAGGTGGCAGAGGTAGGAAGGCTCCTCCTGTAGTCTGTCTGGCTTGGGCAGACAGGAACTTCTTGGGTCTGCTCTAAATGCTGTGGCAGGGGTTTTTGTGGCCTCCCTCACTTGGTGTGCTGGTTAATTTTTTTTTTCTGTCAACTTGACATAAGCTAAAGTTATTTGGGAGGAGGGAACCTTAACTGAGAAAATGCCTACACCAGATGCCCTGTAGGTGAGTCTGTGGGGCATTTTTTTGATTAACGATGGATGTGGGAGAGTCCAGCTCACTGCAGGCAGTAGCACCCCTGGGCAAGTGGTCCTGAGTTCTATAGGAAAATCAGCTGAGTAAGCCATGAGGAGCAAGACAGTAAGCAATATTCCTCTATGGACTTTGCTTCAGTTCCTGCCTCTGCATTCCTGCCTTGAGTTCCTGCCCTGACTTCCCTTCATGATGGACTGCAAACTGCAAACTGCAATAAACCCTTTCCTCTCCAAGTTGCTTTTGGCCATGTGTTTATTACGGCATCAGAAAGCAGACTAGGATACCTGGGCTTCACTTTGGGCCTCCAGACCAAGAGTGGCTTGTCATCCTACTTTCCAGTGTATGGCCCTGTATGAAGGCAGCCTCCGTGGGTCAATGTGTAGCCATAGGCAAGTCCCCTCCCTTGTACCTGGCTCATGTAGCCAGGCACAGCTCCTTGGTTCCTTGGGTCCCCTGCAGCCCATCCTGCCCCAGTTATGGGAAATGTAAATCCTCCCCACCCACAGCAGGAGCTCACACCCAGAGCCTGTGGAGGGCAGGATTTGAATAAGCCCTTCCAGCCACAGAAACAAACACCCTATAGTTTTCCTGTGAGGATCTGGCTGGGGTCACAGGCATGCCCCTGTGTGCTGGAACAAGGACCATAAGCTGGGAGACCTGACCTAACTGAGGCACACTTGTGAAGTGTTAGGGACAGAAACCCCAAATCCAGGCACGGACAGGCTGTGGCCTTCCCCAGAACTCTGAGGACATCCTCCCTGGTCTTTCAGTTCCTGGGGGTTCCAGGCATCTCTTGGTTTGTGGCCACAGGGCCGCAATCCCTGCCTCTGTGGTCACAGAATTGTGCCTGTGCATGTCTGTCCTCTCCTCTTCCTCTTCCCGTCACTGGGCTAGGGTTCCTACCTTCCCTCTATCCCGTCTGCAAAGACTGTTTCCAGACAAAGCTACTGTCTCAGGGTCCATGGCGGGTACCATGCCACCACAGTAAGCTCCACTATTGGAAACAGAACTTCCTCAGCCATATCTGGCCCTGCACTATGCAGTAAGAGAGGTGACCCAAGCTGTATGTGTACCCTGGCTTTGGAAGCCATGTTTGTTCCTGGTGTTTGGGCTGGGGATGGGACCTCCCACTCTTCTCCTCACTTAGTCCATGGTGGGAAGGTCATGGACAGCCTCTTTTGGTCCAGGAGAGGAGTTCTCTGGGGCTCCCTGGGTCCCTGGGTGTTTCTTTCCCAAGGACTAGGCCCTAGATAGAGTCTTCCAATATGGGGCTCAACAAGGCACCCCCACCCATGGGCAGTGTGTTGGACCTGCCAACCAGGTCACCTTGCCTTTCTTCAGGATAGACTGGATGAGTGGTCTGGGCCCCTGGATGCCATGGGAGGCAGACACAACACTCAAGAACTGCCAGGCCTTGCTCTCCCAAGGAGAGCGTTTGGGCAGGTGCCAAGTACCAGGCAAATGTGGCCACCAAGAGGGAAGGCATGCAAATAGGATTTACATGTGCAGGTGTCCGGGTCTTAAACAACCCCCTCTTTATTGGTGGTTTTTTTTGGGGGGGGAGTTGGGCTGCATAACTCTGGCCATTATCCTATGCCAGAACTCGGAGAGACAAAAACTAAACATTTAATCCCAGGGCAGTGGAGACTTTGGGGGCTCTTACAAGCTGAGGTGGTCATAGAAACAGCCTGAACTAAATGCACTTTTCACCCCCTAAGTGAAGAGCCTAGGGCATGATGGAGCTGGCACTCAGACCTTGGGGTCCTAACTCTATTTGTCCCCAAATTCTCTGTGCCAGCTCACAGTGATATGTGGGTAAAACCACAATGTTAAGAAGGGGCAGAAAGGTCACCACATACAGGCATGAAATAGCATGGCTCCTCTCATCTCCTCAGTGAGGACACCTGGCATTCCTGACAGAACAGGACATGGACACAGCTATGAGGAGCTGCCTTCTTCTCTCCCCTTCCCCCCATGCCCAGCTTCTGAGCCCTGACTAACTTTCTGGCAGACGAACTTCCCAAGCCTGAGGCTCACAGTTTGGATTGTCCTCTACCCAGATCCTCCCAAACAATGGAGTAGCCCCTTCCCTTGCCCATGGTAGACTGTTCCTCTGATGCTACAGGAAAGAGGGGCTCCATCCCTGATAGAGCTGAGGAAAGAAGAGCATGAGGCAGGAATGTGGCTAGAACATGGCTCCTACTTGCCCTTCCTACCTGCCTCACAGAGAAGCTGGGAACTTCTCTGGCCTCACTCTCTGTGCCAGCTGGCTCTGGTGTGAGCTTACCTGCCTGTTCCTTCCAGACTCCTGGCATGTGGCTGCTGGTGCCGAATGGTGGAACCACTCACCTACTGCAGGCTGTGTCCCCCTTTGCTCCCCCCACATACCACACCTGGCACCTGGCAGCCAATGGTGTCCCAGAAAGCTGGGTGTGAATGGACAGAGGGTACCACCCAGCCATCAAGGGCAGGATTGGTGCCATTGGTCTGAGAGCACATCTGAGCTGGCAAGGAAGGTGTACTCACTGCTAAGAGGACATGAATGATGTATGGGTCCTGTCCCTTCCATCCATGGGCTCAGCCTGGTGTGGGCAATGAAGTCTGGGTGACTGAACTGTAACATGAGGTCAGATGGGAATTCTGCTTCATTTCTCACAAAGCCCAAATTTCTCTAGTTGAGGAAACAAGGATTGTATCAAGACTATGTGACCCATGCAAGGATGTCTAGCAAGCTGTCCCAAGGAGGACAGGCAGGCAGAAGAACTGTCCCCCCAGGCCCCAGAAGATCTGGAGGTGTCTGTCCTGCTCTGTGGTATACCATCCTCCTGGAGAATCCCATGGTGCGGGTGAGCCGAGTACTATCTCCTTACCAGTCAGTTAGTGCCTTGGGGGCTGCGTGAGGACTGCCTCTAAACAGAGCTCAGGACTGATGCTTGTAGGATAGACCATACTTTCTGTGGTTGCTCTCCTGTTGATCCATCCAGCTCCTTCAATACTCTGAGTCCCAGTTTCTCTGCCTGTAGACAGAGATCTTCGAGCCCAGCTTCCAGGCAGCTGTGGTTAACTGGGGAGGAAGGACCCTCCTGACAGTGTTTCTGTGAGCCCTTCCCTCAGAGACCCCAGGACCTGGTCCTCATCCCCCTGCCATGAGCTCCATAGGGTTGGAGGTTGGACAGCAGCCAAGGACCCAACATTAACCACCAGAGGGCGCCAGGACCATAAGCCGAGGCAGGACAAAGGTCTGGTTTTGTCCTGAGTGAGAGGGCCACAGTTACTTGCCCATTTGGACCGGCATGTTCCTTAGCACGCCTATAGTGTTACTCTGACATAAGCCAGGTTCATTTAAGGTCCTTCTGGAATTACGGGCTGGGCTGGGGCCAGAAGCTCAGGACTAGCTCCAGACACTTAGGCTCTGCAGGGCAGGGACCACAAGCTCTCAGGTCTGGAAAGCTAGAGGGTCCAGAACCGGAGGAGGGGACATCTTGGGGGGCCTAGGTGGAAGGGTCAGCCCTCAGCCTTGCACAAGGCCAGAGTCCATTGGATTCTGGAGGTCCAGCCTGAGTTCATGACCACCCAGCAACCCAGGGCCTGGCCTTCCTATAACTCCCACTGTGTCTGGGGTATATGGAGAATATATACACAACCCTTCCTCCATCTGGTGCTGCCCCTTTTCTCCCATCTTTTAGTCACTTGAAGGGCTGCAGTAAACATTCCCTAGCCCTTCCCGGGCCATTAGCATGTTGTGGTTCTCCTTACCCACAACCTTCCACGGCCACCTATTACCCTAGTAATCAAACCCAGAGAAGCCCTGGCACTTTTGCTCCTGCTGCCTTGAAGCACTGTGGAGTATCTCCTAGAGGCTCCTTGTCACCACACCACAGGCTCCTCTGTCCTGCAGAGACCCCTCCATGCACCTCCCTTGTAGCTCTCCTCCCAGGCACCCTGGCCATATTGCTCAGTGTTGCCTTGGCATCTGAAATGGTGTTTTGTTTCCTCATTTGCCCACTGGCAGCTGCTTCCCCCACAGGACTGTTGGACACTGGGCAGTCACAGCCAACCCCAAGTGCAGAATATGACTGTATACAGAACATGTGCTCAAAGGAAGCTGTGCGTTTAGACAAGTGCGTGCCTGGGCATGCGCATATGCATGAGTCATCTGGAGGCCTAGGTGGGGTCTGGGGAGGCCGCCATTTAGTGGGAAACAGCTTGCCAGCTGTTCCAGGACCCTGGGCAGATAGACACTGGGACAAGGCTCAGCTGCCTCACATGCTCCCAGCTGTGAGTCCTGTGACAAGGGGAAAGAGAATCAAGGTGCCATGGGAGAGGGACATACAAATCGCCCTCAGCGACTGCTTTCCCACATTGCTCACTATGGCTTAGCTGGTAGCCGCTTCTGTCTCTCTTGTGGTTGCTCTGGCTGGTGCCAAGAGGATACTTCCTCTTGGGTGAGGCTGTGTCCCAGAGGGCAAGGCTCTAGCAAGGGCTGTTCCCTCCCCAGTTTGTGTCCGCGGGGTAGCAGTCCCCCCACTGCTGACTGCACAGCCTCCCTAGTTGCCTGCCATGCCCACCTGATCAGAAGTCAAGTCCAGCATCCATGAGAGCCAGTGTTCTTACGTAGCCTGAGCTGTCTCTGAGGCTGACACTTAGGTCTAGGCTGGAGCAGAAGAGGCCAAAGTCCTAGCCTCCCCAGCCTGCAGAACTCTGCACCCAAAGGCCTCCAGCATATTTTGGGGGAAGGAAACCGCCTCCCAGGGCCTTGCCCCACCTTGCCTCTAGACTCAGTCCTGTCTCAAGCTCTCTGAATGCCCTCTGTGGAGCAGAAGCACTCTACTTCCCCAGAAATTCTTCAGCTCTAGCTCTGGCACTTAGGGAACTTAGATGCGCTCCTTCCCACAGCAGTTCTAAGGCCCTATGTGGCCCTCATGGCCTTAGTACCTTATTGGCCCAGGATTTTTGTCCAGTTTTCTGGACTTTTGTCTGTGGTCCCTAACCCAAAGACATGGTCTGGGAAGGCAGGGACAGGGTAGCAGGCCTTAGGCCTGAGTTCTGTCTTATCAGCCCGGACCTGGTCCTGGCCCTATCCCACAGATGTAGACCAAGGTCAGAGGAGCTGAGGGACCAACTCAGGGCTCCTGCCAGGCCTCATGGCCCCTGACCTCTCCTTCTGCCATCTGGTGGCAGGTCCAGCCCGTACAAGAGCTTGTCAGTCATACAGCAGAGCTGGAAGTACAGGATAGCACAATGGGGTAGTTGAACCAACTCCAGCAACCAGAGCATGCCTCAGTTATAGAAGCTAATGGCTGCCTGACTCCATGGCCTGCACCGGGATTCTGTGCACACATCTGTGCCCCAGGTGCATACTGTGTAGACATGTACTTGTATGCTTCTACGTAAGCAGAGCAGGTACAGGATTGGTAGTCAGGCTCAGTGTGGCCTCTGCTACCAGATCTGTACTTGTTTTGGGTCCTGTAAGGAAATGGGAATAATGGCCATGAGCATTTCCTGGGAGCGAATGAAGGTACACCAAGATGAGTATGACTAGGATAGCACCCAGGATGTCTTGAGAACATCACTCACCCGTTAATCAATCACCCATCCACCCAGGTATCTTGTTTTATAATCGTGTGTGTGTGTGTGTGTGTGTGTGTGTGTGTGTGTGCGCGTGTGCGCGCACATACATGTTTTTGTGTATGAGTACAGATGTGTGCATGCCACAGAGTATGTATAGATGACAGAGAACAACCTTGGATGTCAGTCCTTGTGAGACAGGGTCTCTTCTTTGCCACCACACACACGAGGCTGGCTGGGCCCTGTGCTTCCTGGGAATCTCTTGTCTTCACCTCCTATCTCATTGTAGGAGCACTGGGATTACAGACACACACACACACTATCATGTCTGGTTTTACGTGGACTCTGAACTCATCTTTGTGCTTGTGTGGCAAGTGTTTTACCCACTGAGCCATCTTCCCTGACTCTATCCAAGCATCTGACACTCTCCACCTTCTGCCCATGCTTCCACCCACCCAACCCTTCAGATACATTAATCTGTGTATCACCATCCATCCATATAGCCATCTGAGTTAAGCAACCTTCTCCAGAGGAACAGAACTCATAGAATATATACAGATTATTAATGAGATTTATTGTACTGCTTACATGATAGGGACCAAGTAGTCTAATAACAGCCATCTGTGTGCTGGAGAGGCTGAAAACCCAGTGTCCACTCAGCCCGTCAGTCACCTCAGTAGTCTCAATCTGTTCCAATCAGGCTTGGAAGATCACAGGAGAATCATTGGTGTTCAGTCCATGTTGGAAAGCCAAAGAAGCTGGAGTCCAAAGTCAACAGAGGACAGCATCAGCAGTGATGCACACACTTGCTCAGGAGGAAGAAGCAAGGGAAGGTGGACATTTTTTTTAGGACCTCTTTATACCAGGATCACTTTTTTTTTGTGGGCCTTCCCCAATCTTAATCCTCCCTAGAAACATCCTCTCAGATACACCCAGAGACAGTTCTCCAAGGTAATTCTACATCCTGTCAAGTTGACAATCAACACTAATCAGGCCATTCACTCACTGATCCATCCATTCACCCATCCACTGTTCTATCCAAGCATCTACCTGTGGCTAGAGTTTTCCTGCCTGGCCCACAGTCAGGATAAATCTCTTTCACCTGCCAGTCCCACAGCCGCTCAGACCCAACCAAGGAAACACAGAGACTTCTATTGCTTATAAACTGTATGGCCGTGGCAGGCTTCTTGCTAACTGTCCTTATATCTTAAGTTATCCATTTCCATAAATCTATACCTTGCCACATGGCTCGTGGCTTACCGGCATCTTTACATGCTGCTTGTCCTGGCGGTTGCTGGCTGGCAGGCAGTCTCCTTCTGCCTTCCTGCTCTTTTAATTCTCTCTGTTAGTCCCACCTACTTCCTGCCTAGCCACTGGCCAATCAGTGCTTTATTAGCAACACATTTGCCATACAGAACAGCCCACAGCATCTACCCATTCATCCCATCCATCTATCTTGTTATCCATCTGCCTTAGTTAGGGTTTTTATTGATGTGAAGAGGCACCATGACCATAACAACTCTTATAAAGGAAAACATTTAATTGAGGTGGCAGCTTACAGTTTCAGAGGTTTAGTTCATTATTGTTGTGGTGGGAAGCATGGTGGAGCCCAAGCAGACATGGTGCTGGAGAAGCAGCCAAGAGTTCTACATCTGGATCGGCAGGCAGCAGGAAGAGAGAGTGTCACTGGGCCTAGCTTGAGCTTCTGGAAACTCAAAGCCCACCCACAGTGACACACATCCCCCAACAAGGCTACACCTACGCCAACAAGGCCATATCACCAAACAGTGCTACTCCCTATGGGCCTATGGGGGCCATTTTCATTCAAACCACCACACCATCTATCCACCTACCCATTCATCTATCAAATATACCACTCATCACCATCCATCATTCATCTAATTATCCATCTATCCTTACATCCACCCACTTATGCCTCTATCTGCCTAGTTATTACCATCCATCTGTCTATCCATTCATCCACCTATCCACTAACTACTCATCCATTTCCCTACCTATTTACATATCTGTCTACCCAGATAACACCATTCATCCATCCATCCAATCAGCTGGCCACCCATCCATTCACCTACTCATCCATTCATGCAAATTCCCACACACTATTCACTTACCATCAACATCCAAGCACCCATCTGTCTATGCAGCCACCCACTCATTTCTCTCCAGTCACTCATTCACATTCAGCAGGCTCTCTGTGCCTGGACTCAGTGAGGTGAATCAGCTCCCTGCCACACAATGCCCACACATGGGAATGTTGGCAGCTGCTTCACAGTCTCTGGGTCACATAAGGGCCAGGGCTTGTCAGAGCACTTGAGTGGCATGTGAGGTTCTCATGTGCTTTCTCCCGGCATCTGTGTGTCTCACAGAAGAGATCTTTACCTCCTGAAGTTGAGGCCTTGCTGTCCATTGCTCCAGCCTTCCCCACAGTGTAACTAGCAAGGTTAGAAATACAGCAGGTACCTAGTAAATGCTGTTGGCAGCTGAATCATTCCTGCCTCCTCTTCCGTCCCTCAGTTGCCTTGTCCTTGCTCTGGGCTCAGCCCTTGTGTGGGGCCATGGTGGCTTCCCATGGTGAGCCCTTCCAGCTGTGTTGTCCAGTTTGTCACCAATGAGGACAAAAGTTTTGGCTGGGACTGCCCACCATGGCATTGAATTTGGCTAGGGATATCCAACATATTTCTAGCAGTCAAAGCCTGATGGCTTAGCAGATGCCCAGGATGAAGCACTGTTGGGCTAGAGGTATCTGGGAGGCTACCAGTCAAGGGATCCTGAGTGTGGTGGGCTGTGTTTTTGAACAGGCTACTACCACAGACTTCTGAGGAAGGTCTGAGACCTTTGAGGCCCTGGGACTGCTCTCCATGACACCCACTTAGAAGGAGAGGAGTGGAATCTGAGGCAGATGGGGGTAGCTCCCTGAAAGAGGACCCTTCAGTATTTGCTAAAACTGACTCTCCCAGCATAAGGCATGTGCTGACAGTCCTCAATTTTTTAAAGATCTTTCCTTGGATTTGGAAGATCAGTGCTGACTCCAGAACAATGTATAGATGGGCTTTCCATGGTTAGGCTGGGTCTCAGAGGTTTCTGGAGACCTGAGGCAGCTTTACCAAAAGGTTCAACTAAAGGTAAGCACTATGGTAAGTCCCTGGTACCTCGCCACTGACTTGGTGCTGGTGAGGAAATGAAGGGGTGCAGTTTGCCGAGAAAGTCTGCTCACCAAGTGACTCTCATATGGCCTGGTTAAACTGGGTATAGCTGTGGCCCTGTGGGGTGGTTCCTACCTCCTTATTGGGCTGCTCCCCTCTGAGCACACCCTTCCCACTGTGCTCTTAGGAGCCTGTCCTTGCAGCAGTCACAAAACGCTATTTATGTGTGTCCAACACACATGCGCACTGCACACTTACACGTGACCCTCAGTATTTCCAGCTGGTTCCCAGTTTGGCATCTTGGAAGAGGCGAGTGTGGGTGGGTGTGGCCTGTGAGTAAGGGGTGGTAGAATGACAGCATGCCAGCTTCTACCACTCTGCCCTCATGCATCTGCACTCTCCTGGTCTCAGTGAGGCCTAGACCAATTCGCAGGGCTCCATGAGAGAGAGAGGAACACTCAGGGAGACCCCATTTTTTGACTCTACATATGTGTAAAGACCAGCTCATGGGGCAACTTTCTCCATGAATGTGTGCTTGGATTGTCTGTCCAGCCTTCACCCACAAGGCAAAAAGCACAGTGGGTCCTTGGTATACCCAGTGAAATGACTTCAGAAACAGTGTGAGTGGGAGAACAAGACATCAGGCCTGGAGGACTCTGGACAAGCCCAACCTTGCCTTTGTCCTACTGTGGCCCCAGAGTTTCTTCATGGGAGGGAATAGTGCTGGGTCCTGCCCAGCAGCACCACCTCCGTGCTCACCTAGAGAAGGTCCTAGGTCCCCCTTCCCAGGCCTGAGAGCAAGCTGATTGACATGATGAATCTTTATGTGCTCAGATGAGGAGAGGACACCCCAGCAGCTGCCTGTGGGGTGCAGGACAGATGGAAGTTCAGCCCCACTGATGGGTGTCCTATCCACAAGGGTAGTCCCCAGCCAGGAGGACCCATAGAGAGATACCAGTGGCTCGCAGTGGTAAGCACCTGTTCCTTATGCCTTTCCCTTGGCCATCCATCCATTTAGCATTGAGTGTCTACTGAATGCAAAGAACTTTAACAGCAATTTTCCCCCAAGTGAAGAGTCCTGTGGGGACACCTTGAGCCCTCAGAGTGTTCTAGTTCGATTTATGTTTTTGTGATGCAACACCTTGAACAGAACCAACTTAGGGGAGGAGAGGCTTTATTTCGCCTACCAAGTCACAGTTCACTGTTGGGGGAACTCAGTGTAGGAGGAACTCAAGCAGGTATTTGAGGCAGAAACCATGAAGGAACACAACTAGCTGGCTCAGTCACAGGCTCATACATAGCCCAGGATCACCTGCCCAGGGAATGGTGCCATCGTCATGAGCTAGGTCTCTCTAAATCAATCAGCCATCAAGAGAATACCCCACAGACATGCTGCTAGGCCAATCCGGTCTAGGCAATTGGTCAATTAAGGCTTTGTATGTCAGATAATTCTAGGTTGTGTCAAGTCTGCTCACTGTTTTGCTCACCTCTACATGATGGCTCCATGGCAGTGCATACAAGACTTTGGGGATGAATGGATGGAAAATGAATCTGAAGAAAGATAACATCTGGGAAGTCTTTGGAAGTCTGACTGTCCCAACAGCCCTTGGCTGGTAGACTGTGGTCCTCATAGAAGACATCAGCCCTAGTTTTCCTATCCTCATGACAGCCTCAGAGGCACTTCCTGTTGTTACCCTCTGACCTCACCAGATGAACAAGGAATGCGTGGGTGACGGGATGCAGATGGATTGGCAGAAAGTCCTTAGAAAGTCAGCAAGTAGAATGGTGGGCATCGGGTTTCCATAACATCTCAAGGCTTGGAGATAGGTAGTGAGAAGGGGCTCTTCCAGGATGCAGCCTGGTGGGGTGTGTGCACCCCCTCGATGACTGTGGGAGTGGGAGGTGCTTCCCTGGTAAAGGGAGAATTCTGCAGAGAGCAGGTGGCATCCCAGAGTCCCATGTCCAGAGGCTCAGACCTCCATAGCCTAAGCAATCTGCTCATTCTCTACCTCAAGAGATTTTTCCTCTTCTTGGCTGATGGGCCCCTCAGGGGTGCTCACCCACCTCCACAGTAGCCACGGGCTTGATCCCACCCTGCTACCACCCATAGGCAGGGCCTTTTGTGTTTCCTGATCTGGGGCCACCGGCCTTTACTTTCTCAGCTTTAGCCTCACCCTGAGCCCAGCCCATCTTAGCTCTGTGCTCACCGGTACACCTGGAGTCCATCATCCTTGGTTCCCACCCTGCTCAGCCACTGCCCCCTATTCTCTGGCCAGCTTTTTGGAGAGGGCAAGGACCTCATAGCAGCCCCTTTCGAGCCTCGAGTCTGCCTCAGTGTCCTCCAGAACAGATTCCTTGTTCAGGGCAGGACAGGCATCCCCAAGACCCTTAAATAAAAACAAAACCTTTATTTGTTGTGTATGCAAATGCAAACACAAACTGCAAATGTGTGTGGAGATCAGAGGATAAGTGTGTGTGTGTGTGTGTGTGTGTGTGTGTGTGTGTGTGTGTGTGGTGGGGGTGGGGGTGTCTCTGTTCTCTCCTTCCATGTGAATCACAGGGTTCCAACTCAGACTGTCAGACTCAGTGGCAAGCAACTTTACCTACTGAGCCATCTCGAAGGTCCTAAGAGAGCATTCTTCCCTTTCCGTCTTGCCCCAGGACAGACCTGGGCAGCTATTAGTATAATTGAAAAATATGGAAATGTACATGAAAATAAAGAGCTCAGTATAATGCGTGCATTCAGTGTAGCTCCAACAATCCCCAATTCAGAGGCAGTCTGGTTTAATCTGCACCTGACTCCCTATCCTCTTCCTGTTGATTGCTGCAAAGCAGTTTCCCTGCGTCACATACTCCTAGCCACACATTCTTCCGTGTGTACCTCTGGCAGGCATGGCCTCCTCGCACCCTGAAGTTGGTACAGAGAAGGCAAGGCAGGCCACATTTTACCCGCCCTCCCCTCCAGTTTTCAGAACAATGAGTCAAGCAACTGTCCAAGGACAATGAGGACTTTCCAAGTCTCATTATGAACAAATTGGGTTTTAGGATATTTGGCATGCTTTAATCTGTATTTTTGTTTGTTTTTGGAGATAGGAGCTCACTCTGTAGATCAGGCTGACCTTGAACTCATGGAAATCCTCCTGCTTCAGCTTCCTGGATTCAGGGATTACAGATGTGAGTCTCTATGTGAGGCTTCCATAATTGTTTGTGCTGTTTGAATTCTTCTGCTATTACTCAGACCTTCCAAAAATGTGTGTGTGTGTGTGTGTGTGTGTATGTGTGTGTGTGTGTGTGTGTGTGTATGTGTGTGTGTGTGTGTGTGTGTGTGTGTGTGTGTGTGTGATGTATGTGTGCACAAACATGGGTATACATTTGTGTGTGGGGGTGTACATGTATGTGTACATGGGTATGTTTGTGTGAATGGGTGTACGTGTGTGGAGGCCTGAAGACAAATTTCTGGTGTTGTTCCTCAGGGGCAGTCCACCTTGATTTTTGAGACAGGGTCTCTACATAGCCCTGGCTGTCCTGGAACTCACTGTGTAGACGAGGCTGGCCTTGAACTCACGGAGATCTGCCTGCCTATGCATCCTGAGTGCTGGGATTATAGGCGTGAGCCACCATGCCAAGTTTATGCCCCACATTTTTATGTGGGTTCTGGGGATTGAACTCAAGTCCTCGGGCTTGCACAACAAGCACTTTACTGTCCAAGCCACCTCCTTGGCCTGCTCCTTCCAAAGTTTTAGTGGATATAGCTATAAAGTAGTTTTGAGAGAAAATAACGGAGGGAGGAGATTATGGTACTATTTCAAACTCACATTTAAAGATTTGTTTGTACTTCTTTGATTTTACATCTGTATCTTTTATATCTTGGTTCCTAAGGAACTCAAAAGGATTGCTTATTTGATATGTAAACATATATGTTTGATTTGTTCAGACAGTCGGCACTCCATATCTCTAGGTTCTGCAACCCACACCAGGTGGAAGATATTTGAAAAACAAATTACATCTGGAATGGACTAGTGCAGACTCTTATTCTTTCCCCAACAGTATAATGCAGCAATACTTGAGCTGGCATTCCCATTGTGCTAGGTATTTTGAGGAATCTAGAGATGGTTTGAGCTATGCTGGAGGATGTAGTAGGTTCTAAGAACAGACTATACTGTTTTATGTGAAGGACTTGAGCACTGAGGATTTTAGCCTGGGGGCACCTGGAGTGGGTCCCTGCCAATATTATTACTGATGGTTCAATTTCTGTGACTGTGTTAGAGTATATAATTCAACAGACTGAAGGATACTGTATTATGTGTGTGGTGTGTGTGGTGTGCATTCACATGTGTGTGCAGACGCATGCACCTGTGAGCATGCGCCGAGGACAGCAGAGGGCCTCTGGTGTCCTGCTGTATCACTCTTTGCCTTGTTCTTTTGAGGCAGGGTCTCTTTCTTGTTCAACCTAGAGTTCAAGTTTTTCAGTTAGGCTGGAGCCAGAAGTCCCAGAGTCCCTACCCCCAACCCCTCAGTGCTGGGGTTATAGACATGCCCAGGGTCACACCTAGCATTTATGTGGGTGGTGGGATCTGAACTTTGGCCGTCATGCTTGAGAGGCAAGCACTCTTAAGCACTGAGACATCTCTCTATCCATTTCTTGTCTTTTGCTAAATACAAAGCATGTTGCAGTACAAGGTTTATGTGCTTATTCTCATTCTCTCTCTCTCTCTCTCTCTCTCTCTCTCTCTCTCTCTCCCCCACCCCCAGGGTCTTATATAGCTCAGGCTGGCCTCACTATGTAGCTGAGGATGACCTTGAACTCCTGATACTTGCCTCTACCTAACTTCCAAATATACGGATTACAGATGTGTCCCACCATGTCCAGCTTCATTTTCTGTTTTTTTCTCATTTGTCTTTGGGTTGGTTACTAGTGGTGGGATTTCCAGGTCAAAGGGCACATACACTTTTCCTAAGAATGCCAAGATGCCCTTCCCACCGATGATTAGGAAAGCACCTGCCACCCTGGCCTCTCCCAAAGATTGTGCCGTCAAACATCTGGAGTTTTGCCAATCAGATAGTGGGTCACTGGTATCAGAGTGTACTTTTAATTTGCATTTTCTTGTTATGAGTGAGGCTGAGCATTTTTTCTAAGGCACCAAGGCCACATGCCTCTTTCCCTGTGTGCTGGTCCTGATTCCAGCCCATTCTCCCACAGCACTGTCTGCCACAGTCTTCTCTGGCCTTCGATGCTCCTTATGTACTAATGATATTAATCCCTTGCCTGTGGTCGTAAAAATTGTGGAGACTGTCCCAGCGTGTCCCTTATCTCTTACTTCCCCTGCGGTGGCTTTCTGTTTTATCTGCTGCTTCCGGATTTCACAGCACAGTGGGAAATGTTTTCCTTAGTGACAGTTTCTTGAGGCAGGTGCTCTTCCTTTTCCCTGCCACCTCATCAGACCCAGGGCCTTGCACACGATAGGCACACACTCTACCTCTGGCTAGCCCGGCGGCCCTCACCCTTAAGTTCTTTCTGCAGAGCCCTACTTTAACTTTTATACTAAAGTCTTTGATCCATCTATCCTAGTTTCCTTCTGGCTTTGTGGTAAACACCAGGATCAAGAACAACTTAGATGAGGGGAGGGGTTATTTCAGTTTACTGGTTACAGCCCCCCATCTTCAAGGGAGGCCAGAGCAGGACCTCAATCAGGAACCCGGAAGCAGGCCGGCTCACTATTCCACATAGCATTATCTCCCATCAAAGAACTCATTCACAGCCAAGGAAGTACAGCAGAGGAACTCGGCTTGCTTGCTTGTTATCAGGCTCATTCTTAGCCAGCTTTCTTATATAGCTTAGGACCACCTGCCCCAGGAACGGATGCCACCCACAGTGGGCTGTGCCCTCTCACATCAATTAAGACAATCAAGACAACCCCCCTCAGACACACCCACAGGCTAATCTAATCTAGGCGGTCCTTCAAATGAGATTCCCTTCTCAAATGACTTTAGGCTGTGTCAAGTTGACAATTGACACTAACAAGGACACCACCCAAAAATCATTCTTGTGCATGGTGTGAGAGGTGGGCCTGGCTGATCCTTCATCTTCTCTACATGCCCCAACTACTGTCAATGCTTTACTGTTGTTTTGAGGTGCGTCCGATATAGCCCAGGCTGATCTTGAACTTGCTATAGCGCCTGGGAGGATCTTGAGCTCCTGATCCTCCTGCCTCCACCTCCCGAGTGTGCTGGGATTATAGGTTTATATCACCACCTGGGTGCTTATTGAAGGCACACTTTTCTTCTGCTGTGTTTGGGATATGGAGGTGTAGGTGTTGGTCACATCTGTGTGCACTGTCCTGGGATCCAGGTCCCCTTCCACCCCACACAAAGGCCAGTGTAGCCCCGGTGAGGCAGCTCCCAAGAGCCAGTTGCACAAAACTCTTTACTCTATTCCCATCCTCACTACAGGGCAACAGTCCCAGGACAAGAAGCTCCTTCATGACCCTGGGGAGGAGCAAATGTTTCTCCCTTTACTTGCCCAGGCAGCCCTGTCTACCAGCAAAACCCTCAATCTAGCCCCTGACTCGGCTAACTTTAGCCCGCTCTCACTGAGTGCCACTTATGGTCGGTCCTTATCTCCTCAATCCCACATCCTTAGTGGGCAGCGATTAGCTACTGGGAAGGCATTTTTGCATTCGCCTCTGCCAGCAGGGGCTTCTGGACACTCGAGGACACTCAGTGTTCTTTGGGCCAACACTTTCTCATCCCGCGCCCGAGAGTGTCCACGCGTGTCCCAGGACGCCCTTCTTTGTGCCTCCTGCTCCCTCTCTAGGGTGGGTTCAGAGGGTGAGAAAGTGAGTGCCTGTGCTTCACCGGGTTCTTGGTGGTGGCACCTGTTAGTCCCTGAGCCCCGCAGGGAGGGCAGCCTCGGAGTGCGAGGAAGCACGTGCGCCCAGCAGGTGCGCACAGAGGGGAGCGCGGCGAGTAGCCTGGAGTGGAGTGGCGTGGCATGGCAGGTGGCCGGCTGGCTCAGCCAGGCTGCAGGTAGGCGCGTGGTGGCGCCCAGGGGCGGGGCGTCCTGGGGGCGGGGCGTGCCATCCCTGGGGACCAGCCCCGCCCCCGCCCCCAGGCCGAGCGGACAGCGGCCCCCCGTGGCTGGGCTGGCAGTAGCCGCTACCCGCACTGTGCCCAGCACCCTGTGCAGCCTTCACCTCATCTCCGAGGCGCGGCGCGTTCCGGGGTCCTGTCTGGCCATGGACTCGGCCTCGTCCCCGCCCAGTGCGGAGAGGAAGCGCGCGGGCTGGGGCCTCCTGCTGGGCGCCCGGCGGGGCAGCGCGGGACTAGCCAAGAAGTGCCCCTTTTCGCTCGAGCTGGCTGAGGGTGGCCCGGCGGGCGGCACGCTCTACGCGCCCATCGCGCCACCGGGAACCCCGGGACCCGCATCCCCCATGTCGCCCCCTGTGTCGCCCGCCGCGGCCCCCGCAGACCTCGGACCACGGCCGCGGGTGAGCCTTGACCCACGCGTCTCCATCTACAGCACGCGCCGGCCGCTGCTGGCGCGCACCCACATCCAGGGCCGCGTCTACAACTTCCTCGAGCGCCCCACGGGCTGGAAGTGTTTCGTGTACCACTTCACCGTGTGAGTAACCTCCCAGCACTCCTCTGGGCTGGTGCCGCTGCGCCCTAGCTGCGACCCTGAGGGAGGCAAGAAAAGGCTAATCACAGAAACAGAAATCAGACTGGTAGCCGGTTCCTTAAGTTCAGGGACTCTGCTGGTGGCTGAGAGGGAGGCATGTGGAGGGGGACACTTGGAACATGGGGTACGCCAGCCCAGGAGTTCCCACACGCCAAACTCTTGGGATGGAGGGACTGCGGTTAGGAGTTAGTCCCCACAGGAGTAATAAGCAAGCCGGGAGCTGGCCTTTTGGTGTGGGTCAGTTGTGACAAGAGACTCAGGAGCCCCCAGGAGTGACTGGTGTCTGTGTACAAACCCATCCAGGCCCTGGCGGGTGTTTCTATCTCTGGCACTCAAAGCAGCAGGGACGTGTACAGGATAGATTGGCAGGTGCACTGGTGTTGCCCAAGATGTCCACAGGGGAGTGCCCACAGCTTCAGTAACCCAAGCTGATGAAAGTGGGCTGGATGCCCTGAGCCCAGCGGACACATTATCAGGAGTCCACGAACAGCACCTGCTTTAGGAAATGGGAGGGAGCAGAGCTGCACCTGGCCTTCACTGCTACCAGGTGGCTCTCATTCTCACAGGCTGCCTGAGAGGGGCAGGGCATTCCGTTTTTCAAGGGCAGGGGCACAGGAAGTCATCTCCAGGAATGGTCTGGCTGCCCTCCTTGCTGCCTCCCCCTGGCCACCTTGAGGCAGCACTTCCTGGCTGCCTGGCTTCTTGGTGCCCTGCCAGCCTCTGGCTCCAAATTCTACCCTGCCGACCTGCAGCTTTGGAAGCTCCATTAAGTGACCTCCTTGTGGCTTGTTTTGCCACCTGGGCAGGGCCCCACTGGGTGTCCGGGGTTCTGTTTACTCCTCTGAGGCACAACAAGGGCCAGGCTCACAAAGGTGAGTTCTGATGGCTGCTTGCCTTGCACAGGGAGACAAAGATCTTCCATAGTAGCCAGGGCAAGTCTCAGGACACCCTATCCCCACCGGCATTCTTGGTATGTCCTTAAGGCCACCCAACCCTCAACCTTGCCTCCCAAAGTGCCAGGACCCCTGAGATTTCATTGCTGGTCTTTGGGTGACAGAGGCTCTGCATGTGTCTGCAGTGGCAGTGGGCTTTTCTCGGGGTATAGGGAATAGTGTGCAAGGACCCCAAGGGGCCTTACCGTTGTAGGAATGTCTAGCAAACACAAGGCTTGCTGCTCCTCAGCACTTGCCTTCTGGGCCCTAAGATCCTTGGGATGAAATGGGTGAGGTGCTGGAGAATCCTCTACCCTATTACCTCTTTGTCCAGGAGCTCCATTTGCCAAGGTGAGCAGCCTTCAGACACTTGCATGGTATCCTCCTGGGGATGCAGGTTGTTAGAATGAGCATCGTTAAGTTCCTGACTGTGGTAGCCTGGCCCTGGTGGAGGAAGAGGGCTTGTCCCGCCCCAGAGGAAGTCTGTGCTTACACTGTGCTTTCTTCCTGAATTGGATTGTTCAGCCCTCGGGAAGTTTGCTCACCAGAGCTGCCTTTGCCCAGCTTCCCCAGCAGCCAGGAGCCACAGGGTTCTGGTGACTTTCTAGATTGGTGGCCCAAGGGCTTCGTTGTCAAGAAGAGGGAGTGAGATTCTGGCTGCTTAGTGGCAGTTGATCAACCTTCCCCAGCCCTAGCTGGGGAAGTTTAGTTGACCATGGAGTTTAGTTACAAAGGGGAAGGAGTAAATAAGCTGGGAAGACCCTGCTGGGCACAGCAAATGGCTTGCCCAGACTCTGGGGAAAAGGAGCCTCATTTCCATCACCATCAGGAGGTAGGCAGGACCCTCTGGGTCATGCAGTCTCCTGAGAGGAGACATGGCCAGCAGCTAGGAGCCTAGCCACATCTTTATGAAATGCATGGTGATGCTGGTTGCTCCTGGTGTGTGGCTCTAAGTAGCAAATGCAGCTGGCAGACAGCAAACTCTGTTCTTGGTAAGACGGACTCTAGAATGTATCAGGTGATGATGTTGTGGCTGCAAGGACAGACCTGCTCTTGAAAAGCAGGGAGTGAATGTGTGGGTGTGGGGGGAAGAGTAGGAGTGAGAGCCAGTGTCCTGCAGGCTCTGGGGTATGCTTTCCCACATGCGTATGGGGAAACAGGCCCGGACATCCTGGCCCCTCCTTGGGGGACCCCTGCCTTGGCCCAAGTAGAGCAGCTCTTCCTGTGTCTGTGCTGGCCTTCTCTGGCTGCCAGGGTCAGGACATGGCCCCCTGGCACTGCCCTTTGCTGTTTGGGTTCCCACCTCCTCACCCTAATCCTTTCTTGTGGCCCTTTGTGTCCCCATAGAGAGGAGCTCCCTTCCTAGTTGAGGTCACAGGGGTTTAGCTGCTTTGCTGCTGGGCCTTGGCCAGGGTCAAGGGCAGATGTTCTACTCTGTCAGGCTGCTTGGAGATTTTGGCTGTGACTAACAGAGGGATTTGAGAGACACTGCCCACCTCCCTGGTTCTTGTCCCTAGCCTCTCACAGTCTTGGCTTGCTCAGTTCCCAAGAACTTTCTGTGGCTTTTGCTAGTACCTCAGGGAGTTGATCGTAAGTGGAGCTTGCATCTGCTCCTGGTGGTCAGTTGGGCAGGCCTTTTCAAATGCAGGAGCTGACTGTATTGATTCTGACTCATGGAGTGGCTGCTGGGCGGTTGTTCAGCAGACCTAGGATGATGGAGACAGTGCTGAGGCAGTGGCAAGGCTGTGTGGATGACCGAGTCTTCCCTTCTGGTCCCCGAAAGCATCTCTATTCTTCGGTCCTGGAAAAGAATAAATTTTGAGGTGTCTCTTTGGGGCTTCTCCACATGCCATCCCCTCTGGGGCCTGGCCCCTTGGTGTCATCTCCTGACATACCAGATATACATACATACATCTCAACATGTCCTCAGACCCAGCCTGGTATTTCTGTGTACACTGTTGCTTGTATGTGGAGCCCTTTATCTTGGCTTGCCCTTAGCTGGGTGGCCACGGGCATCCTTTTTTTGCTAGGGCTTTCAGCTAGGGAGGAGGAGGAAACAATCCCATGAAACTCAGATCTGAGGAAGGGGTGCTCTACTCTGGGGTCATGAGGCATGGGTACCTGTGCCAGGCCAAGGTGGTACTGGGAGCTACTGAGGCAGGAAAGAAGCCTATAGGGACCCATGGTGTTACAATGACAGAGGTCTGGCCCCAGCTGCTGTGGCCTCTGTTTCTTAGGGAGTTTGGTGCTTGGAGCCCTCTGGTGGCAAAGTAGGGTCCAGAACTCATGCTTCCTGTGTGGTGTCCCCTTTGCAAACAGTGGTTGCTTACAAGTGCACAATGTAGAATGGCATTCACAGCGGGTCTCCTTAGCAAAGGAGAGTTGCAGCTGCTTCTATCAGTGGCTTCTGAGTAATGAGATGCACAGGTTCTGGTCATGACCTGCATAAGGGCCCCTGCTCCTCACTCTTTCCTCAACACTCTTATCTAGGACATGGGCCCTGGTTAGTTCCACAGTCCCTCCCAGCTCTGACATCCCAGGCCAACTGTGGGCACCTATGCCCCTTGCTGTGAGGAAAGGTTGCAGAGAAGCTTCTGGGAACTCCTTTGTGGGGTGCCCAGCCCCTGCCTCTGGCAGGGGGAACGAAGGGAGGAGCGCTACCAACAAGGGTCACCTGGATGCTGAACCTAAGGAATAGTTGCAGAGGGGAGGTGCTGGCTCTTTTGACCCTGTGGGGAAGCATGTGGAGTAACAGGTAGGGCAGGGGGAGGCTCTGGCCCTGCAAGGCCTCAGGGCCAAAGAGTAGGTGGAGCTAATGGGTCATCCCAGCTAAGCTCTGCTCACCCACCCCCAAGAATAAAATGCATTCTCTTTGCTTCTTCCTGGTGGAAATCCCTTTCTGCAGCCCTACTGAGTGTGCAGAGTCCCAGACTTCTGAGGGCCACAGAGAAAAGCTGGTGGTTGCTCTATCAGCAGGGTGACTGCGGTCACCACGGGACCTGACTTTCCATGAGGCGTCTGAGCACGTGAAAGGACTGCTTCTGCAAGCCCTTTATCTTCCGCTGTGTGGCCCAGCCCCCTTCCCTGGACCTACCCAGAGGCCTCTTGAAAGGTGGAAGGGACCGCAGCAGCGCCTCTGTCAAGGGCCTGTCAAGTATGGCTACTTGCTGGGCGCAGCTGAGAACCCTGGACCTCAGAGAGGGCAGATTGCTTGCCTAAGGTCACACAATTGGGTGTGCCCGTGGAGCCAGGAGCTCCTGCCCCATATACCATATGATGATCAGAACCAAGTAAAGAATGGTTGCTGTTCTTCTAGAAGGAGAGGTGAGAGTCCTTGGACAGAAGGAGCCTGTCTCCTGAGGATGAATTGGAGTCCAACCTGACACAGGCCAGTCTTTAGTGCACACTCTGTCAAATGTTCAGAAGGTGCTTCCTCCAGAAAACCTTTCCAGGCAGAGAGATGCTCAGTGCCCATCTGTCCCCCTGCCCTGCCTTCTCGCACACAGAGAGTCCATT
>CABHPP010113694.1:0-11224 GCA_902168425.1 Peromyscus attwateri
ATCCGCTTACCTCTACCTCCCGAGTGCTGGGATTAAAGGCTTGTGCCGCCACCGCCCGGCCATAAACTTGTTTTTGGTTGAAATACTTTATAAGCTAACTCGGACAACTGTCTCACCTACCGCAGACATGCGCAGAACAAGTCATTTGTCTACACGGGTAAATTCATCCAACACAAAGCCTACATTTTTGTTGCTGGATTTTGAGTTATTTTATATTTATGTGTCTGTTTATACATTGTGTGTATGCACACATGTGTGCCGTGGTACATGTGGAGGTCAGGGAACAATTTGTGAGAACTGGTTCTCTCTTTCCACCATGTGGATTCTAGGTTTTAAACTCAGATCATCAGGCTTGACACCGAGTGCTTTTACCCACTCGGCCATCTTTCTGGCCCTGTTTAATTGTTTGTTTGTTTTGTTTTTGTTTTGCTTTAAGTAAAGGTCTCATGTAGCCCAGGCTTGCCTGGAACTCCCTATGTAGCTGAGTATAGTCTTAAAATCCTGACCCTTCTGCCTACCACGCAAATACTAGGCTTAGCCACGTGCACCGCCACGCTGGCACAAAGCTTACATGGTAAAATGTGTTGGTATGGGAGGGTATGGCAAAGTATGGTAAGGTGTGGTAAGGTGTGGTAAGTAAGGTAGGGTAAGGTATGGTAAGTAGATAAGGTGTGGTAAAGAATGATAAGGTGTGGCAAAGTATGGTAAGGTGTGGTGAGAGGTATGGTACAGTATGGTAAAGTGTGGCAAAGTATGGCAACGTGTAATAAGGTATGGTAAGGGATGGTAAAACATGGTAAGGTGTGGTAAAGTATGGTAAGGTGTGGTAAGGTACAGTGAGGTGTGGCAAAATATGGTAAGATGTGGAAATGTATGGTAAGGGATGGTAAGGTAAGGCAAAGTATGGTAAGGTGAGGCCAGGTATGGTAAGGTATGATAAGATGTGGCAAAGTATGATGATGTCTGGAAATGTATGGTAAGGTGTTATAAGGTTTCGTAAGGTATGGCAATTCATGGTAAGGTGTAGAAAGGTATAATAATGTGTAGTAAGGTATGGTTTCTAGTTCGAACATTATGATGTAGAGGGCCCATAATGGAGCCAGCTGTGAGCCAGGACAATCTATGCTGACCTTGCTGGCTATGCTCGTAACCTTCACAAGATGTTCCCAGAGAGACAGCATAGTTCTTCCATCTAAGTTCGTGGATCCCCAGGATTCCACATCCCAGCTGAGAACCCATAATCCAGGAGGAACAAGCAGGCAAGGTTCACCATGCTTTGGCAGACTGCTAGGGAGGTGGATCAGGGACACAGGTCTAAAGCCACCAGGGCCAAGGTGGGGTTTTGAGAACAGATACACTGGCACAGCCGTCAAGGGTGAGGGTGGGAGCCACGCACTAAACATACAGGTGCCCTGAGCTCTCCAGGCTGCACCTTGACAGTGTGATCACGAGGCCTCAAAAATGAAGCACCTTACCTGGGTGTGGTGGCATACACCAGAAGGCTTAGGCGGGAGGGTGGCATGGGCCCCGGAGTATGCCTCAGCCTCCCAAATGCTGAGATTACAGGCACGAGGCACCCCCATACTGGGTGAGGGCTTAGGGATTAGTTCAATTGGTAAAGGTCTTACCACACAAGCATGAAGACACAAATTTGATCCCTAGCACCCACATAAAAATCCAGGCATTGGGCTAGAGAGATGGCTCAGTGGTTAAGGGCACTGGCTGCTCTTCCAGAGGTCCTGAGTTCAATTCTCAGCAACCACATGGTGGCTCACCACCATCCGTAATGAGATCCAGTTTCCCCTTCTGACTGTAGGCATACATGCAGGCAGAACACTGTATTATACATGATAAATAAATAAACCTTAAAAAAAAATCCAGGCATCGTGGCACATGCTAGTAACCCAAGTGCTGGGAAGTGGAGATGGGATCCCTCGGGCTCACTGGATAGCCAGCCAAGCTTACAGGTAAGCTGCAGGCCAGTGAGAAAACCAGGCTCAAAAAATAAGGTAGATGGCTCCTGAGGAACAACACTGGATGTTGACCTCTAGCCTTCACACACACACACACACACACACACACACACACACACACACACACAGAGCAAAGCGAAGCCCCTTGTTAAATCCAGGCAATAGGAGGTGGCCGGCCCTGAGAAGGTGGTTGTTTGGTTTCAGAACTCCAGTTCGTGCCTCTACCTCTCCAGTCACAGGGTGTCTGAGCCTCCTGCAAAGGGGAAGAATTGAGCATAGGTGGAGGCTAAAATTGAGAGCTCAAGACCCAGATGGCCTGGTTTGCCTACTTAATATTTGAGTGACTTTAACATGTTGACCTAATTAATCTGCATCTTTCTCTTTTCTTTTCTTTCTTTCTTTTTTTTTGGGGGGGGTGTTTTGTTTTGTTTTTTGGTTTTTTGAGACAGGGTTTTTCTGTGGAGCCTTGACCGTCCTGGGACTTACTCTGTAGACCAGGCTGGCCTTGAACTCAGAGATCTGCCTGCCTCTGCCTCCCGAGCACTAGGATTAAGGGTGTCTACCACCACTGACTGGCTACATCTCTATCTTTTCGTCTGTGAACTGGGGAGAGCATTTGGGACCTCAAGGAACAACTGAATGTTACTGAAAAGCATTCAAAACCCACAGGTCATGGGACTTGGCAGGAAGACGGCTTGGGATGCTCCCAGGGCATTCTGGAATCAGCAGTGGTGACCCCTAACCTCCTTCTGTCTCTGGCCAGACAGTTCTAGGGCTGGAGCCACAAGGGTCCAGAGGGGATGGCCTGACCTTAGTCCAAGGGGTGGGTAGGCAGTTGTCTGTCCGGGGCAAGTACAGCGGAGCAAGAAAAAACTGGCATCAGCAGAAACCAGCTGGTCGAGAAAGGAGGTGGATCTCTGGTCAAGGGTCATGGGGACCTACCCCTGAGCTAACGAGTTCAGGTCCAGTGCTAGAAGGGGTAGAGGTTGAGTGTTCAATCAATACCTGGCATCACTAAATAGATGAGAGCTTGCCCAGAGACAGTCAAGAGCATGGCACACGGCGCAGCTCCAAGAGCGAGCACCTTCCTATCTATTTCCAAGGGCGTGTTCTCTGGAGCCCTTGGCCTTATGCAATCCTGCCACTCAACCCGAGTGCCTGTCCTAACTCTGCCACTCCTTAGCTCTCCTGAGACCTTGAGCAAGCCACTTGCTCTCGGGCATATCCATAAAGTGAGACCACCACACCCACCTTAATGGTGCTTATGTTTTCAACCCAGAAGTCCTAAAAGTTGCTCAATAACAACTTCCTCTTCCCTCGGTCCTCTCCTCCTCACTCTCCAAGAAACTCTGTCCCAGCATCAGAGTACCAAGGCTGCGGGGTGCTAAGGGCGAGCCTAGTGAAAAAATAAGGCAAACAGTTGGATGGATAAGAGAGGAGGGTCCTGGCCCACAGCCTAAAACCCCCCTGCTGTTCCTTCCTCAGCAAACAGTCTGCGCAGGCACACCTGCCCAGAGGCCTCCCTCTGGCTAATCATTCCCTGGCCCTGGGAGAGGCTCTGCCAAGGAGACTGGACCCCTGACGTCTTGGGCCCATGTCTGGTCTCCGTCTAGTCTAGGCTTGAGGTCAGGACCTGTGGGCCTAAAGAAGGAAAGGGGGGAATTTCTGGTACCCAAAGTCTGTGCCTCAGAGTCACCCCAAATTCTTTGCACAATGCAAGGACAGGAGAAGCTCTCAAATAAACTGTCAAATTGAACTGTGCCTTGGTTTGTGTGCTGAGCAGCCCAAGCAAGAGGCAGATCTTCCTCCCAAAACTCCCGTGGATTCCTTCCCTTGGACAAGATTAGCTTCAACACTGAGGCTCCAAGGATCCAGATGCCACCAAGCTGACCCTGTAATGGGGTAGAACTCAGAGGCAGAAGGCTTGCCTAGCATGCACAAGGCCCCAAGTTCAACTCTGACCCAAGAACCACTAAGTAAAGAAATAAACATGAGATGAAGAGGATCAAGGTCCCGGGCGGGATGCTTTCCTCCCGCAACCCTCTTCTCAGCTGCCTCCTGGGGAACCCTGGGGTTTTCTTGAGCTACACGAGGCCTGTTAAAATGCCCAGGCCCCAAGCTCAAAGACAAGAGGACATTTTGTCTTGTTTTGTTTGGCACGGGATCTCATTGGTGGCACACACCTTTAATCCCAGCTCTTAGGAGGCAGAAGCAAGCAGACCTCTGTGAGTTTAAGACCAGCCTGGTCTACATAGTGAACTCCAGGCTAGCCAATGCTACACAGCGAGACTCTATTTCAAAACAAATAACAACAAAGATGAATGAACCCAAACTCGAGATAGTATCTCATGTCTAGTCTGGGCTGTCCTCAAACTTGCTATGTAGCCAAGGATGAGTTTGAACTCCTGAACAGCTTGCCTCTACTTCCTGAATGCTGGGTCTTACAGGCTTTGTGGTGTTTGGGATTATATACAATGCACTATGCATGCTAGAACACTCCACCAACTGAGCCACATCCCTACCTTTTTTTTGTCTATTTCCATTTTGAGATGGGACCTTGGACTTGGATCAAGCATTCCCAAGCTCTCCTCATGCTGGTACAGATGGCCTGCTTTCTCTCGAGAGCAGAGGGGAATGCAACTGTACCTTCTAACCCCTCTCTGTGCCTCTCTCCCCCTGCCCACAGGAAGCCTACTGTGCTTACTCCATCATCCTCATGGCACTGTTGTGGTGTACCGAGGCCCTGCCCCTGGCTGTCACCGCCCTATTCCCCATCATCCTCTTCCCCCTGATGGGTATCATGGACGCCTCTGAGGTGAGACCCCCATCCACAGGTGGAAAGGCTACAGGGAAGAAGGGAATCTTCCCTAGAGCCTTGGAACCAAGGAAGCCACTTCACAAGGTCATGGAAGAAGGCACAGGGTGTAGGAGACAATCAGCGAGGAAGCAGAGAGTATTCTAGAAACACGTGTGGTTGTTGTGAGAGTTCCTTCGCAATAGGAGGGATGAGCCTTGCCAGACAGAGCCAGCAACAAGTTGTTGATGAAAGCCAACTGAGGAACTCCCCCAACAGCTGGTCGTGCTAGCACACTGCTGCAAGCCTGACATGGGGAGGCTGAAACAGGAGGATCCTAAGTTCAAGACCAACCTGGAATACCTAGGTAGACCCTGTCAAAAGCAAACAAAAAGATAAACTGCCATCTGTCTCTGTATCCACAGAGACAAAGTGAGGGTTTTTTTTTTTTTTCTGAGACACCCTTTAGATGTCAAGATCCCAGGATTCTCAATTCTGTTACTTAAGATGTATAGTGTTTTCATAGAGCCTCAAACACCCTCCTTGTGATACCAAAATATGAGTAAATCATTGCTATAATGTATTGTTTAGAAAACAGGGATGAGGAGGTGGCTCAGCAGATAAAGGCACTTGCTGCCTGGCCTCACCGTGAGTTCAATGCCTGGGATCCACTTAGTGGAGGAAGAGACTGACTCCTGCAAGATATCTTCTGACCTCCACACTCTAGCCATGGTACACGTGTACACACACACACACACACACACACACACACACACACACACACACGTAAATAAATGTAAAACAAATTTTAAAGAAAATAATGAAGAGCAAAGTCTGCACACATTCAGTATAGATGCAATTTCTGCCTGAGTGTTTTCTGTACAAGGGTGCCTCATCCATGAGGGCAGACCCCATATACAAAAGTCTAACAGAGGGCCAGCTGTGTATATATAGATATATAGATATTTAAAGATTTATGTATTGGATGTGTGTATTTCGTCTATGTGTATGTATGTATGTGCATCACATTTGTGCCTGGTACCCTCAGAGATCAGAAGAGGAGATTGGGTCCCCTGGAACTGGGGTTAAAGATGGTTGTGAGCTGTGGTGTGGGCACTGAGAACCAAATTTAGGTCCTCTGGAAGAGCAGTGAGTGCTCTTAACTGCTGAGCTGACCCTCCAGCCCCCCACTATATACTTCTAATGTAATGGCTCTTAAGTTTGAATCGCACCAGAACCCCCTGGACTGAGGAGCAAAACAGACAGACAGGCCTACCTCTGAGCTGACTCGGATCTAAAGGGGTTTTCATCTCCATCCTAACCCCCCTCTTTCTTTTTCCTCCTCTTCCCCCTCCCCCATTCTTTCTCTTCTTTTTTGCTTCCTCTTCCCCATCTTCTTCCTTCTCTTATTCTTCTTCCTTCATTTTAACACTGGGTGTTGCCGTGTAGCCCAGGCTGGCCCAGAATTCTTCCTGTTCCTGGGGTTTCAGCAGAGCTACCAGGCCTGGCTGAGCATTTTGTTTATAACAAGTCTCAGGTCATGGGGATGATACTGGTAGAGACCACACATACTGTCCAGAAAGAGCAGGGAATTGGTTCTCTTCCAAGCACCTGGATTCAGGCTACAGCCTCCCAGTCTTGGAGAGAACAAAAGCGGTGAGTTTGGCAGGAACCTGGCTCCTGTGGAATGACAGATTGCCCAAATGCCATTTCCATTTGGTTCTGAGATCCCAGGGGAATACCAGTTTGTGAAGATGGCGTGACTGTTCCGCATAAGCTTGGTGGTATCAGGGAGGAGACCCCAGAGTCTCAGATATATCCCCACTCCCCAGGTCTGTGTAGAGTACTTCAAGGACACCAACATACTGTTCTTCGGGGGGCTGATGGTGGCCATCGCCGTGGAACATTGGAACCTGCACAAACGCATCGCCCTCCGAGTGCTCCTTATCATTGGAGTGCGGCCTGCCCTGTGAGTCCGTGAGATTCTGGGTGGGAGAAACATACTGGCATTCTATGTCTTGAAGGCAGCTGGAATGGCAGTGTGTCTGTCTGTATGCCTCTAGGCTGCTTCTGGGCTTCATGCTGGTCACGGCCTTCCTCTCCATGTGGATTAGCAACACGGCCACCACAGCCATGATGTTGCCCATCGGGCATGCGGTCCTGGAGCAGCTTCAGGGCTCACAGAAGGACGTGGAGGAAGGCACTGACAACCCTGCCTTTGAGCTCCAGGAAGCAAGTCCCCAGAAGGAGGTGACCAAACTTGGTAAGAGACCTGAAGCAGACCCCACCCCCAGACCTTGCCCCCAGGCATGACTGCTATTCCCAGAGGCCCATGGGGAAAGAGACAGGCAAGTGACCAGCCCATCCAGGTCTTCCTGAGGCTTTCCCACATTTAAAATGCCAGTGGAGTCTGCTGAGATACATCAGGAGGTAATGGTGCCTGCCACCAAGCCTAAAGATCTGAGTTTGAGCCCCAGGACCTACATGATGGAAAGAGAGAACTGACTCCTGAAAGTTGTCCTCTGACTTCCATATGTGCACTGTGGTGTGTGTGTGTGTGTGTGTGTGTGTGTGTGTGTGTGTGTATGTGTGTATAGTAGTAGCAGTAGTAGTAGTAGTAATAATAATAATGTTTCAAAAATATTAAATGCCAAAATCCATAGGCTAGGGATGTAGCATGTGTGAGACCCTGGATTCTATCCTCAGCACCACAAAATAGTAATAATAACAGCAACAATAATAAAGACTGACCACAAAGCTAAGCGTCCTGTGCTAGCACATCCTTCATTCCTAGCAATCCAAGAGTTTGGTGAGAAGTGGGCTGAAGTCTGGGGAACAGGAAGTGCTCTGGGCTTCCTCCCTCCTGCTTGGTCTAGGTAACCCTCTTCGCTTCTCTATGCCTCAGTTTCCCAAGAGAAGTTGAACCAGATTGTGTCTGAGAACACTCCCAACCCAAAGCTCCAGAGAATGCTGGAATCTGGGCACAGTCTCTGTCCCCCTGGCAACTCAAGTCCAGCTGTTCACTGCCCAGAGGCCCTGGAGGCCACAGGACCCAGCAAGGATTCCTGCAGTTAGCTTGCACCTGTCCCCATGTGCTTTCCCTTGCTCACAGATAATGGACAAGCTGTATCTGCCTCTTCGGAGTCAAGAGCGCAGAAGACCCAGGACCATCTCCGCTTCAGCCAGGGTCTGAGCCTGTGCATTTGTTACTCGGCCAGCATCGGGGGCATCGCTACCCTGACGGGCACCACCCCTAACCTGGTGCTCCAAGGCCAGGTCAACTCGTGAGTGCCTGAACTGGGGGAGGGCATGATGAATGGGGACTTGTACTCTTGCTCAGGGGAAAATGGGACCAGGCAGTTTCAGGGACGATGTCACACAACACCCATGTCCTCTTCATCAGGCTCTTCCCCAAAAATGGCAACGTGGTGAACTTTGCTTCCTGGTTTGGTTTTGCCTTCCCCACCATGATCATCTTGCTGATGTTGGCTTGGATATGGCTGCAGATCCTCTTCCTGGGTTTCAAGTAAGTGGTGCCATAGGTAAGAGAAGCCCAGTCTCCTGCCTGTACCCCTGGGAGCCTCTGGTTCATCCAAACAAGGTGGGGACCACGCCATGAGAAGCCCTCTCCCTCTCTAATGGCTTGGCCTCCCATGCCAGGGAATGGGCAAGCTAAGTCTGGAGGAATGGTGAATTCTGGGATTGAAAATCTTGTCTCGCATGTGTGTGTGTGTGTGTGTGTGTGTGTGTGTGTGTGTATGTGTGTGTGTGTATGTGTGTGTATGTGTGTATGTGTGTGTGTGTGTGTGCGCGCGTGCGCGTGCACGCGCTCTTATGTATGGACAGGTGCATGTGCACATGTTTATATGAGTGTGTAGGACAACTGGAGGCTGACATAGCTGTCCTCAATCATTTCCCCCCTTATTTTTTGAGACAGGGTCTCTCAATGAACCTTAGAACTCATCCAGGTTTCAATGACTAGCCAATGAACCCCAGGGACCCTTTGGCCTCTGCATCCCTATTGCCATTTCTTATGTACAAGGGCTGGAGCCTGAACTCAGATCTTGATGCTTACATGGCAAGCATCTTACTGACTAAACCGTCTTTCCAGCCCTGAAAACGGCATCTCCTGTTCCCCCTACCCCTAACCCCACCAATCAGGCGCCTTCCCATAATGCTCCATGGTCCTAGGATGGGCACTTGGGGATTCCACACAGTCAGTTAGAGAAACATTTGAGGTGATCCTTCTGTTTGCCTGTTCATGGACTGGACACTAGGACTGCTACACCTTAGGCAGTCTCTATCCTTGCCCTGATGAGTGGTGATGCAATGGGAGCCATAAGGGAGGGGAGCACAGGGAGCAGGCTTTCCAGAAAGTTCCTGGACATGGATCTGAGTTGATTCTTGCAGGACTGATAGAAGCTAGGTATAGCAGTGGGGGAAGGCATCCAGGCAGGAGAGGCATGAAGCACAGAGGCCAGAAAGATCTGGGTGTGTCTGAAAATGCTGCTTCCCGGGGGGTTGAAGTGCGAAGAGAAAAATGAAATGCAAGAGGCTGTCAGGGGACAATCACAGCGGACTTTGTGTGTCACATAGTTGGGACCTTGTCCTTGAGGCCAAGATAAGGAGGTAAATTTTATTCCAAATGCAACCCTGAGTTTCTCCTCCTTCCAGTTTGGAGACCTATGTTGAGAAGTATTAGGTAACTGGTACATACCTGTCATCTCAATACCTGGGGAGCTGAGGCAGGAGGATTGTGAGTTCAAGGCCAGCCTGGGTTACATAAAGTCCTGTCTTAAAAACCTAAAATGAGCCGGGTGGTAGTGGCTCATGCCTTTAATCCCAGCACTCTGGAGGCAGAGCCAGGCAGATCTCTGTGAGTTCAAGACTAGCCTGGTCTACAGAGTGAGATCCAGGACAGGCACCAAAGCTACACAGAGAAACACTGTCTTAAAAAAACAAAAACAAAACAAAAAACAAACAAACAAACAAACCCCTGGGGTTGGGGATTTAGCTCAGTGGTAGAGCACTTGCCTAGCAAGCACAAGACCCTGGGTTCGGTCCTCAGCTCCGGAAAATAAAAAAAATAAATAAAAAAATAAAAACCCTAAAATGAAGTAAATAGAGACTCTGCTAAGGCTCAGCTGAACTCAAGTCGGTAATCACTTAGTGATGTCACCTGGGCACACAGACCGGAGTGGTGATCTGAGTATTACTGGGGTGTGAACCATTATTCATCCATCCTTTCCAGGCAGAGGGAGCCACAGCAAGTTGTTAAGCTGTACTTTGAACAGATCACTTGGGCAGGTGCAGGGAGGCTGGATTAAGGTTGGGAACTGGTGTGAGGCAAGGGAGTAGTTGATGAAGTCAGCACAGGGTTGGATTCTGTGAGGAGTCAGGGATGTGTGGAACATGGTCTTTGCCCAGAGAAACTCACAGACCAGCGGGTGATAAGATTTATCCAAGTGGAAAGCTAAATGCCAGGACAAATTAAAGATACAGCACAAGGAGGCGGGGGAAGCCTTCTGAAAGGCTAAGGACTATGAAGGTATTGCTGAGGCTGGCAGGGATAGCCAGGGAGGGAAGGGAGCAGTTTCTGGAACATTAATGAGAAGGGAAGCTCAGAATCAGGACCCGAAGGACACTCGAGTCTGGGCCACACATCCTTCTCACTCTGGGCAGAAAGGGCTCAGCACAAGAGACCCTTCAGAGGAAGGGTGATCACAGGGAAGATGAAGAAAATGTAGCTTTCTTGTTGAAGAAAAAAACCACAATCCCAAGCCGGGAATGGTGACACACACCTATAACCCCAGCGCTCGGGAGGCTGAGACAGGAGGATCAGAAGATGGAGACCAGCTCGGGCTAAAAACAAAACAAAGGGTTAGAAATGTAAGACAGTAGAGAGTTTACCTAGCATGCATGAAACCTGGGTTTGGCTCCAGTCTCACATAATCTGGGCATGATAATGTAAGCCTGGAAATCAAGGTCAGCCTGGGCTATGTAAGACCCTGTTGGGGTGGGGGGTGGGGAGGTACCATGTCATGATGCCTCTCTGGGTCTTGGACTCTTTTCTAGAGCTGTAAAGCCAGGACCTTAGGGTTTTGCCCCATGCCAGGTACAGACCCTTCACACACTGCCCCCGCTTCTGCCTGCAGCTTCCGGAAGAACTTTGGCTTTGGGGAAGGGGAGGAAGAGCGAAAGCAAGCAGCCTTCCAGGTCATCAAGACCCAGCACAAGCTGCTGGGCCCCATGAGTTTTGCAGAAATCACTGTCACTGTCCTCTTTATTATTCTGGTGGTGCTCTGGTTCACCAGAGAGCCAGGCTTCTTCCCAGGCTGGGGTGACACGCTTTTCGCCAACGAAAATGGGCAAAGGTGAGACCTGCCAGGGGGCAGGAGGGGAGACTCCCCGGGACTCCACACTAGAAAGCAAGGAAAGGAAGGCAGAAGAGGGGAAG
>CABHPP010113695.1:19999-43161 GCA_902168425.1 Peromyscus attwateri
GTGTGTGTGTGTGTGTGTGTGTGTGTGTGTGTGTGTGTGTAGTAGGCATGTAGGTAGCTATCCTGCCTGTCTTTGCTGACGGCTTTCCTGACGTCTGTGCATCTATGACTGGGTTGTGTTTGGCCCTGCTCAGCACACCCTCTCCCTCCCCCAGAGCCTCAGTGCAGCCCTGTTGGGGACTGTCTCCTTTTCTACACTGGTGTACTTTCTGGATTCTTGTTGTTCGCTGGTGGTCTGCCTTTTACTCCTTTGCAGAGCTCTGGGTGGCACTGGTTCTGGCAGAGCCGAGGAGGGAGCTGGAGACTCTGAGGCGGGGTCCCATCCTTGTCCTCCGTCTCCTTCTGTGGCAGCTCCTCTCACCTCTCTGAGGCTGGGTCCAAGCACTTTAAGATTTTATTAATTTTTATTTATGTGTATGGGTATTTTGCCTGTATATATTTCTATGCACCACATGCATGTAATGTCTGTGGAGGTCAGAGAGGGCATTGGATCTCCTGGAACTGGAGCTACAGACAGCTGGCTATGAGCCACCATGTGGATGCTAGAAATTGAAGAAAAACTCAACAGCTCTGCAGGCCTGATTCCCAGCTCTTTAAATGTGAGCGAGCAGGCCTGGTCTTTGCCATCAAGGATGGGGGTGAATTACATGTCTCCTGGGGACTTCATGAGAGATGGTCACTTGGTAAATGCTGGCCTGAATTTTGTAGTTCACAGGTAAAGGATGTGAGTGGGGTGTTGAAGGAAATTAGTCTGTAAATTGTTGTAATAGCTGGCTTCAGAATTCCCAGCAGCCCCTGACCAGTGAGGTCAGACAGCCCTAGCTGTCTGGGGAAACTGAACAGTTGTTGTTCGTCCTAGGAACAGCTGGGACCCGAGGCGGCAGCGGGAGTCGTCACTGAGCTCTGCAGACAGTGCCGATGCCAGGCGCACTCAAGAGGAAGGAAAGGACTGGGGAGAAGCAGGGAGTGTGTCCCGCGTTGTCCGGAAGGGGCCAGAGCCGCAGCCTCCTTCCAGGAAGCTTCACAGCTGGGCATCTGGCCCTGACTACCAGGTATGGCGGCCCAGGTGCTGTGCCTTCCTGTTTCCCCGGAGCCCTGGTGTGTGCTGTGGACTTGATTGCATGCTCACTCTTGCTCTGCCTCTTTCTCTCTTCCTTCCTTCCTCTGTACACATGCACGCACACGCGCGCGCGCACACACTGCCACGGACTGGCCTATCGGGGGTACCACGACCGTAGGGGGACCAAGGCTTGGGTAGTCAGGAAGGCAAGGATTTGGTGAATGACAGACAGACAACACACTCAGAAGTGGTTTGAATCTGCTGCAATTTTACTTTTGCAAATCAGTAGTTTGTATACAAAAAAAACTATCAAGTCATACAAGGAACAACAAAAGATCGGCAAAAAATCACATACACCACATCTTTAAAAAACAGCAAACACACAATTATTAATCGGCGCTAGACATATCCCTTCACCCACAAGAACTTTATGACCCAAAGAGCAGTCTGTGTTTTTTAAACTTAGTACAGTCCCTAGACTTGTGTAGGCTTCTTGCAGCTGTGTCCTTCATCTTTATCTCAGCCGCTCTCTAGTTTATTATTCATTTTTACTTTTCTGGGTCTCAGGACCCACTTAGCCAGTTTGGATGCTGCAGACCCTCTCTAAGTCTTTCTTCAGTTCTCCACCACATATCTCTTTAATATAAAACCTTTTTATCTGTTGGAATATGGACTCTTGTACTTTTTTTTGTTGTTGTTGTTTTGTTTTGTTTTTTGAGACAGGGTTTCTCTGTGTCGCTTTGCGCCTTTCCTGGAGCTCACTTGGTAGCCCAGGCTGGCCTCAAACTCACAGAGATCTGCCTGGCTCTGCCTCCCGAGTGCTGGGATTAAAGGCGTGCGCCACCACCGCCCGGCTTGGACTCTTGTACTTTTATGCCTGTAAGGGGAAGGGGTTCTGCTGTAGTCCTTAAGTTTCCCATGCTGAACTTCCTCAACAGAGGGGCCCACCATCTGCCTCCTATGAGATAACGTTTTCTACCATAAATCACTTTAGTTGGGATTCCTAAAGGATTCCTAGTGGAAGAGTGTTCATTCCCTAGAAGTGCCTGAACTATTATACTTCCTTTATCTAGTGGCTTGGGGTCTTTAAGGAATAGCTCATTCTGCTATATCTAAATAAGGTCCATGTCCAGCTTCCCCTTTCCTCCATAGTTCACAACCCAAGCATTCATTAATTTTGGCTGTGCTTCATAGGTTAATTAGAACATTATCAGAAAAGCAGTTATACAGAACCCATAGCCCAGGGAGCTCATGATCCGTGAAGCACATCTCCTTCGAGAAGGAAGCATAACACGGGCACTCTGCCAGGGACCTCCAGGGAGCTTAGTCCCGTGGGACACGTATCTCCCGTTCGCTATTATTGACATAATTGTTCATGTCACACGGACGACACTGGAGTTGATGTGGCAACACACCAATCCAGCCACTGTCCTGAGAGTTTGTACTATGTTGATGGCAGTGGCTGGGTTTCCAGAAAATGCCGGGTCATGTTTCTTCTTTCTTGTTCTCCCTTTCTTTTTTATTTAATTTCATTTCAGCATGTGTATGTGTTGACGCATGCGTCATGGCATGCACGTGGAATTAGGTCAGAGGACAACACATCTTTGTGAAGTTGGCTCTCTCCTCCCACCTCTGCACCGTTTCCAGAGATCAGACTCATATTGTCAAGCTTCAAGACCAAATGTTCTACCTCCTGAGCTGTGTGGCTAGCCAGAGTTTATGGAAAACTTGGAATTAAATATAAAGACTGGCTGGGCATGGTAACACATGCCTTTAATCCCAGCACTCAGGAGGCACAGATAGGCGCTCCATGAACTCAAGACCAGCCTGGTCTGTATAGTAAGTTCCAGGCCAGCCAAGGGCTTCATAGTGAGACCCTGTCCTCCATTAAAAAAACAAAGATGAAAACAGAGCTGTTTGCCTGGCTGGCTGAAGAGGGCGCCACCTCCCTGGTTAGCTGCTCTCACTGCAAGCTGTGCTGGCATCATCCTCTGCCCAGACACTGGTGTTTTTTAAGAACCAGAATCAAGCCAGGAAGCGTGTGTTGCAACCTCACTATGGCACATTCACCAGGCAGCGATCCTGATGAAGTCCTTTATGCGTGAGCTCACCTGTTATCACTGTGACTCACTTTCCCACGTTCTCATGGCCTGGGTGCTTTGGAAGAGGGCGGGCTCCTCAGATTGTCTTGTGCTGGTGCTTGCTCCTGGTCAGGTCCAAGGCTTGGCCAGCTTCCCTGGGCTGTTTTCTGGACTCCTCCTCGCTCTGGTGACTGGCACTTTGATCTCTTGGTGAATGTTGGCGATGTTGCCAAGGCTTACACTGGACAGTCCCTTTCTCTCCACTGTAAGTGATGAGGAACGTGGGGAGGAATGGGGAGAAACATTGAGACTGGCTAGCCTGTTATTCGTCATGCTCAAAACTTGGTGTGTGTCTGTATGTAGGATATGTGTATAGAGTACGCATGTAGAGGTACGAGGACGTCTTCATGGAGTCTGTTCTTTGTTTCTACCCTGATCAGCAGGCGTGTGCAGCAAGCACCTTCACCTGCTGAGCCGTCTCATTGGCCCCCATTCATCATCCTTTCAGTGTATTCATTTATTCCAGCAGCCGATCAGCTCCCATCATCTGGTGTGAAGATGCAATTGTCTTTGCTTTCACTTCCCTGATGTAGGTCCTTGCTTCTTATCTTATTTTGAGATCTTCTTACTTCCTCAGGACTAACTCCTTAAACTCACCTAGATCCAGGTCCTCTGCTGTCCCGATCAGTTCTCCTAGGAACTCTTGGTTTCTTTGAGTGGTGGGGAACACTTAGACACTGTGCATGCATGCATGAGTGTGTGGGTGAGTGTGCGTGCATGAGTGTGTTTGCGCATGTGTGCGCATGAGTGTGTTTGCACATGTGTGTGCCTGTGCAAGAGCTCACATTCCACCAGATGCCTGTGGAATTCAGAAGACAACTTTGGTAGCCATCTTTGCTTTCCACCCTGTTTAAGACAGAGTCTTTGTTGGTTTCTGTTGAGTTTGCCAGGCTAGCTGGCCTGAGCACTTCTGGGCCATCTCCTGTCTCTGGTTCCCGTCTCCCTGTGGAGCGCTTGGGTCTAGACACTCAGGCCTTCCATCTGCCTTTTCCAGATTCCTCACACTTGTACAGTAAGCACTTTAACCCACGAGCATCTTCGCAGCCCCTCATTACATATTTATAACTCCTTTCTCCCACAGCAGTCCCGTGTCCCTAACACTGATGCCTATTGTTTGACTCCTTCGTGTGAAGTTTCCGTTGCACAGATGCCCTCCAAGCCCTTAGAGGTGTTACCTTTACATTAATTTCCATGCCACGTCCTGTCCTATGGTTGTCCCAAACCAATCCACCACTCAGATTGCATGCCTTGCACCCTGTAGGGCTCCGGCCACCCACAGACTCTGTGACTCCCCGGCAGCTGACACACACACCTTTCTTGCCACACCCAATGATTGTGGGTGAACACACATTGGAAAAGAGAAAGGCACTGTTTGGAATCCTCTTGGGAAACATGTTGTTTTTGGCTCCTCTGCCTCGTCATGCGCAGTGAACAGGCTTTTCTCTCCTGTCTCCACTGTGTGACCGGCACTATGTGACCGGCACTGTGCTGGCTGCAGAGCATACAGGTGAATCAGACATTGTGCCTCCCCTCCAGGAGATCCCTGTGCCGAGGGCTTCGCAATGAACCTGGACCTTTTGAATCTGTTTAGCTCTTTGGCAGGAGGTAATCAGATTTAAGAATACATAAAATTGGAAGAACTGGCTCTGTGGGTAAGAGCATGTACTTTCAGAGGATTCAAGTCCCAGCACCTACATCAGGGCTTCCCAACTACCTGGAACTGCAGCTCCAGGGAGACCTGGACACCTCAGGCCTTTGCTGGCACAAGCAGTCATGTGCACATACTCAACACAAACAAACACATAACTTAATAAAAACAGATGTGAAAAAAAGAAAAAAACAGAAAATGCACAAAAGGTAGGTTGTCAGGATGACTTAGTGGATAAAGGAGCCTGCTGCCAAGTCTGAGGACCTGAGTTCAATCCCCAGCACCCAGATAGTGGAAGGAGAGAACTGACTTCCAAAAGTTGTTTCACATAACACACACACACACACACACACACACACACACACACACAAATAAATATGTAACTTTTTTCTTTTAATGTGAAGGCTTGGAGTGTTGGCCCAGGTGTTAGTGTGTCTCCTGCTCTGCCAGTGTACCTGAGATCAGTTCCCAGCACCCATGTCCAGCAGCTCACAGCTGTCTCCGGGGTCTGACGCCGCCTTTTGGCTTCCAGGACACCTGTACTCACATGCAGATACACACATATGAACTTTTTTTTTTTTTTTTTTTTGCTTGATTTGTAAGATCAGGTGGCTTATCAGGGAATCGGTGAAACGGTCAGTGGATAGCCATTTCCAGAGCAGGGCAGATATTCTGTTTAGTCGCAGAGGGAAAGAAGAGTGAGTGGTGTGAGGGGCGTGTCCGCACTTACATTGGCGCTCTAACTCTCGCCTCATTGGGGTTGCATCTGCATCACGAGAAATGACCTTTCAGGACGAAATCCTTAACTATCACCAGTGTGTATTTCTTTCTGTGAGAAGTGATGAGCGAATAGCCACAAGAGAGGGCAGGACCTTGCCATATTCTGTTTGCCCATCTCTCTCTCTCTCTCTCTCTCTCTCTCTTGTTTTTTGATTTTTTTTTGAGACAGGGTTTCTCTGTGTAGCCCTGCCCTGGAACTCTAGACCAGGCTGGCCTTGAACTCAGAGATCTGCCCTCCTCTGTCTCCTAAGTGCTAGCATTGAAGGCATAGGCTGCCACCACCCAGTCCTGTTGGACGGTCTTTGACCGTGGCATACACCTGTCTGGCCACCATTCAAAACAGGCACTCTCTTTGTGTGGCTGGGAATCGCTCCCCTCCAGTGGTTTCTGCTCCTTTGTGCCTGCAGCAGCAGCACCCTTGGCCACTCCCTGCAGACTAGTGGGATGTCTCTCTGGTGTTGAGTTTCCCCAGGACACCCTCAACACCCTGCTTATATTGTACCTGACAACCAGCAGGAGACTCAGGGATGGAGAAACTATCCAAAAGACGTGTTTGTAGTCATGCCTTCTCATTAATGTACAAGCATCGATCTGAAGTCAGAATTTGGGGTTACGTAGTCATGGTGGGGCCCCTGTGGCCCTTGGAGTCACTGAGTCATTTACTGTTTTCCTGGTGTCGGTCTCAGTGGGAGGGAAGTAGCCGTTGGCTCAGGCTTCCGACCTAAACCTCATTCCCTCCTCCTTTTGGCAGAAGCCCACAATGGGCAGCACGTTCCGACAGCAGTCCTCTGAGGACAAGGAGGACAAGCCACCCCCACGGCAGAAGTTCATCCAGTCAGAGATGTCGGAGGCTGTGGAGCGAGCCCGAAAGCGCAGGGAAGAAGAAGAGCGTCGGGCCCGGGAGGAGAGGCTGGCGGCCTGTGCGGCCAAACTCAGGCAGCTGGATCAGAAGTGCAAGCAGGCCCCGAAGGCCAGCGAGGCCCCGAAGCCTGTGGAGAAGGAGGGCCCCCGGTCCCCGGGCATCGAGAAGGCCTCCCCACAGGAGAATGGCCCTGTTGTCCACAAAGGTGAGAGGACTCCCTATCCCCTGGTGGGGAGCCTTGAACCGTCAGCCGCACATTCTGACTCTAAAGTAGCAAAACCTGTGGCTAAAAGCACATTCTAATGGAAAGCATCAGTCCGTTGAAGTGTAGGCCCGACTGGCTGTGGTGACACACACTTTCAGTCCCAGCACCCAGGAGGCAGAGACAGGATCTCTGAGAGTTTGAGGTCAACTGCTCTACGTAGAGAGTTCCAGGACATTTGGATACACGGAGAGACCCTGTCTCTCTAGGCTTATACTGTTTGTCAGGCCCTGTTGGCAGGGCGGTATACGCATGATCTCACTGAATTCTCACACAAGCCCCCTGGAGGAGGCAGGCATGGCTGCTATCAGTACTTACAGAGAGTTCTGGGCAAGGGAAACTGAGCAAAGGGCTCAGGCTGCCTGCCTGTGGCTGCTGTTCCGTTCTGTCTGGTGATGGATTGTAGTAGTCAGTGAGTTAGGCCTACTCTCTCCCTTGTCAGAGTCCTGGATCCAGCTTCACCACAGTCACGTACAGTTCTGAGCTGACTCAGCATCCTCACCCGGTGGTTTTTGATGCGGGGGTACAACCTCCTTACTGGCTTTGTGGGGAATCCGCAGTCTGGTGCCCAAGGAACACTTGATGCAGGCGGCTGGGCCTGTGTCACTGGTTCCCCAGTGGAGTGTATGTAGCCAAGACAGAAGTATTTGCTCCTCACCACAGTTGGCCCAGCTCCTGTGAGTTCACTGTGCCGTTTCTTCGCCTGCCTGTTCTCTAGGCTCCCCAGAGTTCCCTGTCCAAGAAGCACCAAGCATGTTCTTAGAAGAGACACCTGCAACATCCCCTGCAGTAGCTCAGAGCAGCAGCAGCAGCAGTAGCAGCAGCGAGGAAGAAGCCAGGGAGGCCGGGTCCCCTGCACAGGAGTTCAGCAAGTATCAGAAGTCCCTTCCTCCTCGTTTCCAGCGGCAGCAGCAGCAGCAGCAGCAGCAGCAGCAGGTAAAGCGATGGACATGACCATGAGCCAATGTTCTCCCCACTCACCTCCAGTTTAAAGAAACAGCAGTATCCTTACATGTCACAGTCACCATCACAGAGGTCAGAGATGACACCCCAGAACTTGGACCATCTCCCTATTGGTAGAGGCTCTGTGGATACACACTGATTGGTGTACTCTCTGAGCTGCATTTGATGCAGTGTGGGGGCAGTCATCACTCAGAGCACCCCTCTGACCCTGTTCAATTATACTGGGGCTTCTGAGTTTTCCAGAGCCTTGTACACTGTCTTGGGAGTTACTGGAGAGGGACACCAGCTTTGGATTAAGGATGTTCACCTTGTAGGGCTCCCGCCCTCAGCCTGTGTTCTTCTTTGTAAACTGGAGAGAGTGCCAGCCTCAGCAGAGCAGTGAGCCTTTGGCATTGATGCCCAGGAGCAGGCCAGAAGCATTGCCCATATTGGTCTGAAACCTTCAAGATGGTCTGCTCTTTTCTCTGGAGATGGTGTGGCCAGTGGCTAGCATCGCAGCGGTCCCCATGTCCTGGGGACCTCCTCTGCCAGAAGTGTCCATGGCAGCTGTGTGCCCTGGAGAGTAGTGATCGCTGGGACTGGGGCTGGAGCTTAGTGGTAGAGCTCGCCCGCATGAATGAGGTCTCGGGGCCGTTTTCGGTGCCTGGCTTACAAAGGAAGATACTTCTAGGAACTGTGATGATGGGGGTGTCACTTGGAAGCCCAGCAGCTGGGAGTACAATGTTTTTATCTAAGACTTTTTGTTTTTGTCTTTTGAGACAGGGTTTCTCTGTGTAGTTTTGGTGCCTGTCTTGGATCTCACTCTGTAGACCAGGCTGGCCTCGAACTCACAGAGATCCGCCTGACTCTGCCTCCCAAGTGCTGGGATTAAAGGCGTGCGCCACCACCGCCCAGCCAATCTAAGACTGTTTTAAGTAAACTTTTTTTTTAAGGCTCCCCCCTCCCCCAGGCCTCATGTGGATATATGTGGCCAGATGTTGGTTGCCATATGTAGGCAGACTTTTCTGTCCTTCCCATGAGCTTCCAAAAAAGCCCACAGAGACTTCTTACTAATTAAGAAAGCTCAGCCGATAGCTTGGGCTTGTTTTTAGCCAGCTCTTACTACTGAAATTAACTTATTTCTGTTGATCTATGTGCTGCCTTGAGGCTCATTTACCTCTGTGAACTTCACATGTTGCTTCTTCCTGTCTGGCTCAATACACTTCAGACTCCACCATTTTTCCCAGCATTCTCTCTGCCCCGAAAATCTGCCTAGCTATCAGCCACTCAGCTTTTTATTAACAATGAGAGCAACACATTTTCAGAGTATACGGAAGGATTATTCCACAGCACAGAGCTCATGGAGATGACAGCGTGAGAGGTGTCTGGTTGGTGGTGTGAGGGTCTTATTGCTGAATAGTCGTTGATGGTTTGTGTTTATCTCGTCAGATGCCTTAGAACACAGTGCCAACTGGGTGGTGGTGGTGGTGGTGGTGGTGGTGGTGGTGGTGGTGGTGGCGCACGCCTTTAATCCCAGCACTCGGGAGGCAGAGCCAGGCGGATCTCTGTGAGTTCGAGGCCAGCCTGGTCTACAAAGTGAGTTCCAGGAAAGGCGCAAAGCTACACGGAGAAACCCTGTCTCGAAAAAAAAAAAAAAAAAAAAAGAAAAAAAAGAACACAGTGCCATAGCAAGCTAAACATATACCGCCTCTTACGATTCAGATTCAGTTAGGGAGACAGCCTTGAAAACCAGCCAGCTACCATGACAGCAGCAAACGGAGCAGGCGTGTTATGGGAGTACAAACTAGGGCCCTTGTCAGGCCTGGTGGCTGCTTTCCAGAGGGAATGTGCTTAATGCTGGGAGTGTAGTGACGAGCATCCTAGTCCAAGGCCCTGGCTTTCCCACAGTCTAGCAAGGCTCCACAGGACTGAAACAGAGAGTAGGGTGCACTGTGGAGGAGTAGCCAAGAAAGTGAGACCCCCCATAGGCTGCTGGGAGCCATGTGGGGCCAGACTGGTAAGAAGAGAGCAGGGGACTTGAAGCCACAAATGTGGGGTGTACAGTAGTGACTGTAGACAGAAGAAGTGGCCATGACCCTGGTGGGTGAGCGGGTCTGATTCTAGGAAGTAGTCATTCAGACTGTAACTCTAGTCTGATGTGGATAGCTCAGGTGCACACAGTCCTTACAGTGACATCAACATGGCTGTTCATCCCGCTCACAGGGACCTCAGCCTGGGACATGCTTCATTTTGGCCTTTTGGCCTTCTGTTAGTGTCCATGTCCCGTCTCCATTCTACACACACACACACACACACACACACACACACACACACACACACACACGGTTTCTTTGAGTAGCTCTGCAGACCAGGCTGGCCTCAGGCTCGAACTCAGAGGTCCGCCTGCCTCTGCTTGAGTCCTGGGACTAAAGGCATGTGCCACCACTGCCCAGCTTGTTAGGGGCCTTTCTGTGCCCCTCCTGGAGGACTGGAGGGCTGTACCATGAGCCCCGGTGTGTGCCCCACCCCTCATACATGTCTTCTTCCTCCAGGAGCAACTATACAAGATGCAGCACTGGCAGCCGGTGTACCCCCCGCCTTCTCACCCCCCACGCTCCTTCTACCCACACCACCCCCAGATGCTGGGCTTTGACCCACGGTGGATGATGATGCCCTCCTACATGGACCCGCGCATGACACCCACTCGGACACCCGTGGACTTCTACCCTTCAGCCCTGCATCCTTCAGGTGAGCACAGAGCCCAGGTAACCGGAAAGGGAAGGGAAGTCACCAGAAGAGTTAGAGCCACTGAGTTCAGTCTGGCCTGTGTCAGGTCATTCGGTTGCTCTTGAGTTTTACCAAGTTAAAGACACAATTTTGCTCCTGTCAAAAAGTTATTGGAACCTGAGTGTGGGTGGGGACATGTTTGTAATTTCAGCACTTGAGAGGCTGAGATAGGAAGTGAGACCAGCCTGGGCTGTGTATTGAGACTCTGTCTCCAAACAAACAAAATTGTTGGCATGAGTTATGAACTTGTGTATTGTAAGTTGCCTGGATTACACTCAGATCTCTGCCCCGTCATCGATCCTCTTTGCGTCCTGGCTTTTGGGTTTTCTCCCTTAAAACCGGCTGTGGGGTTTTTCAACCCTTTGTCTTACTGTACAGTTCTCTTTACAGTACAAGTGACTACTTGTGCATTATTCCTACTTACGATAGATAGGGTCTTTATAGTATTGTGTCTAGTGTTGCTTTTGGGGTCCTGTGATGTGACATTCTCAGCAGTAAGCTGTTCGTCTCACTGCCAAGGTAGTGCATAGTGCAGGCTGGACTCTGAGGTGGTCGTACTGCAGGCTGGACTCTGAGGTGGTCTCAGTCTCTTTCTCGTCATATCAAAGTAGTCCATGAAATTGCACTGCCAGTTGTGTTGTACAAATACCCATATCATTAGTTTTTTAAAATCCCCTTGATAGGTTACTAATGGGTGTTAAAATTGCTTACCACAAGATTTGAAGTTTAACTTAGTGGTAGAACTCATTCTTTTAGTATTCACAAGGACCTGGGTTCAACTCTAGCACCAAACTTACAAACAAATAAATATCCCAGTGTGGCTGTGGCTTTGTAAAATCCTCATAAGCTACCAGTGTTGGTTTTTGTGGTGTTTTTTTGTTTTGTCTCTGTGTAACCCTCTAGCCTTGAACTCACTCTGTAGACCAGGCTGGCCTCCAACTCACAGAGATCCACCTGCCTCTGCCTCCCAAGTGCTGGGATTAAAGGCATGGGTCACCACACCTGCTTTTTTTTTTTTTTTTTTTTGGTTTTTTCGAGACAGGGTTTCTCTGTGTAGCTTTGCGCCTTTCCTGGAACTCACTTGGGAGACCAGGCTGGCCTCAAACTCACAGAGATCCGCCTGCCTCTGCCTCCCGAGTGCTGGGATTAAAGGCGTGCGCCACCACCGCCCGGCCACACCTGCTTTTTAGCTTGTTCTTGAGACCTCTCTCTCACATGTAGCTCAGGCTGGCCTCACATTCATGAAGTCCTCTTGGGTCAGCCTCCTGTGTGCTGAAATTACAGGCTGGGGCCACTGTGCCCAAACAAACAGTCGTTTTTGCGATGTGAGTCCGGAGGCACATGGGAAGGGTGTGCCCCTGCTTCTTTATGTCGGTGTCGAGCACCGACCGGATTCTTGGTTGTTTCCTGTCTTTGCTGCGTTGTCTGGAAGGAATGTAATTATCCTGGGTTTCTTCACTATTTGATACCTTTTGTTCTGGACTTACTGTGACTTTTCTGGAAGGCTTCCTGTGTGGATGAGAATGCTCACTCTGATAGTCTATAGCTTTTAATTGCCAGAGCTGGTTCCTTTAGGTTTATTGGGAAGCCGAGTGTGGTGGTATGTACCTTTAATCCCAGCATTTGGCAGGCAGGTGCAGCAGGTCTCTGATTTCGAGGCCAGCCTGGTCTACAGAGTGAGTTCCAGGAAAGCTAGAACTACATAGTGAGACCCTGTCTCAATCATTCCCCCCCATCCTCAAAAAAAAAAATTTGTTTTCTCTCTGTGGGCTGGAGATGGCCCAGCGGTTGAGAGCACTGGCTGCTCTTTCAGTTCCCGGCTCGCACATGGGAGCTCACAACTGCCTTAAGTCCAGTTCCAGAAGACCCAGTGCCATCTTCCAAGCCTCTATGGGCACCAGGCAAGCATCCATATACATATATGCATATGTATGTATGTATGTACGTACGTACATAAATGCATGCATGCATAAATATATATTTACATACACGCAGACATAACAAGATCTGTCTCTCTCTCTCTCTTGTATTGTGTTCATCCCCCCATCCTCAGTGTTGTCCCAGAACTCCTGTTTTGTGTCACCCTCCTGCTGCGACTGCAGGCCATCCTTTCTGTATTGTACTTTCCACATGAGAAGGCTGGGGTTGCTCCCAGCAGGAGAGACAGGAGAGAGAAGGGAAAGTAAGCGTGAAAGTGAAGGAATACGAAGGCGGTCGCCTCCATGTGGCCATCCAGGACACCGTCCTTAGAACCGCCTGCAGCTCTTCCCCTGTGTATAATCTACCTTTCACATTTCAGTGACTATATTTCAATAATTTATTTTTATTTTGTGTTCATTGGTATTTTGTGTGCATGTATGGCTGTGTGAGGGTGTCAGAATCCCTTGAACTGGAGTTACAGATAGGTCTGAGCTGCCATGTGGGTGCTAGGAATTGAACCCAGGTCCTCTGGAAGAGCAGCCAGTGCTCTTATCCGCTGAGCCATCTCTCCAGCCCCCAGCAGTATATGTTTTGGAAATAGGATGTGTTTCCCAAGTCATTGTTTTAGTTTTCTTTCCTCATCCTCTTTCTTTTTAACATGTATTTCTCCGTTTGGGGGATTGTCACCTGCACAGCATATGTGTGGTGATCAGAAGGTCTCTGTCTACCATGTGGCTTTGAGGATGAAACCTTCACTCCTCCAGCCATTTCACCAGCTGCTAGTAAAGGTTTTCTTTGTTTTTAAAGACAGGGTCTCTATGAGGCCTTGCTTGTCCTGGAACTAACTATGTAGACTAGTCTGGCTTCAAACTCACAGAGATCTGCCTCTGCCTCCTGAGTGCTGGGATTACAGGCCTGAACCATTGCATCCACCAAGATTTTAATTCCTCCTTTTATGCTTTCAGTCATTTAAATATAAATTTTTAGTGTTCTAGGTTGTTCTACAAAGTATCTAGTTATGGTATATTACATTCCATACACATTCTGGCCATTTTGGCTTTTAAGTTCAGTTTCAAGACCTGATAAGGATTAGATTCTGGCTGGGCCTTCATTGGATTCAGGGCCCATCCTCCCAGAGCCCTTACAACCAGTTTTAGTTAATTTGAGAGATCTCTGCATCATTCTGGAAAGCAGAAATTTGAATACAGCCCTCCTGAAAACCCTAAGAAAGCAAGTAAGAATGCAGTTATATTCTGAATTCCTAAGGCTGGTTGTTTTTATCCTTCCCTGGACTGGACTAAGATGGATGTCCAGGTGGGAATCCCTTGTACCAAAGGGGGTTTCTAACGTTTAGTAGTATTTCAGAGGTATTGGAAGTCTTCTGAGAGGATGCCCAAGACTAGGCCTGCAGATGTGGAGAGGCTGGGGAAGGAACATCACATTACCTATGTCCTAGTCATCTAGACCACTCACTCCATGCTCTCCCTCCTCAACAACAGAATTCTCAAATAAAAAATGCAGAGTATCCATGTCCAACTTCCCATAGGGATAGGAGGAAGTGAAGCCAAATCTCTGTCTGAATCTACTGAGTGCTGGCTGTCTGGTCTTTGTGAGCCATCTGGGATGTGGCTCATCTGTCCACAGCTGTGCAGTGTTGCAGCGGCTCACGTGCCAGCCCCACTGGTTTCACATCTGGCTTCCATTTATTGTTTTCATTATCTTTCAAATGGATTTTTACCCCCCCAAGACAGGATTTCTCTGTGTAGCCCTGGCTGTCCTGGACCTTACTCTGTAGACCAGGCTGGTCTTGAACTCTTGAGATCCGCCTGCCTCGGCCTCGTGAGTTTTGGGATTAAAGGCATGCGCCACCACCACCCAGCTCATGGATTCTTGTTCTGGGAACCAGAATTGGCTCCTAAGGGCCATAAGCAGGTCATGTGGTGTGCCCCTGTGCCACAGGGTCCTCTGTCAGGGTAGAGTGAGGACTTGCAAGCTGAAGGCGTAGCTGCTGTGTCCATGTGGTACTGGGACCGCTGCCTCTGTTTTTGAGGCTGTGTTTTGCTTTGAGGCCCTTGCCAGACACTCTATGTCAGAAGAGAGAGCTTGATTCTTTGTCTTCTTCAGGACTGATGAAGCCCATGATGCCTCAAGAGTCCCTCAGTGGGACTGGCTGTCGCTCTGAAGATCAAAACTGTGTGCCCTCGCTCCAAGAAAGAAAAGTGACCACCATCGACCCAACTCACGTGTGGAGCCCAGAGGGCTACATGGCACTGCAGAGCAAAGGTTACTCACTGGCCCATCCGAAGTCTGCCGACACTCTGGCCATGGACATGCACGTCAGGTGAGCTGACCCTCCTGCTGCTCTGCGACTGAAGGAAGACTCCACAGTCCCCATGGAGGGCCTAGGAAGAAGCCTCATCCCTGGGGTCACTGCCCCGAGGGAGGGGCAGGGAGAGTGTAAGCAGGTGTGTTTGAATGCTTGGTGTGAGTGGCTCTTTCTAATGGCCAGCCTGAGGCTCAGCAGGAACCCCGTGGTCGCCGCCGCCGCCGCACTGTGGGCACGGGCAAAGGCGCAGAGGGGTGGGCTCACAGGCGGCTGGGTTGGGGGGTCTGGGCTCGCTCCTCCTGTGTGAGCGCTGGAGCTAGCCCTGGCACCCCTAGGCCCAGGCTCACAGACTCCCAGGCTCCAGCTTGTTCATTGCTCCAGGGACTGCCAGCTCCTCTCTGTCTCCAGGGTGGTGTACTGAGCTGCCACTGCCGTCGCCACGCTCACGGACTCCAGGGGCCACCGAGCAACGTGTCTTAAGCTAGAGCAAATGTTTGCTTGTGTTTTCTTTTCTTTTTAAAAAACATTTTTTTTTTCTTTAAAACAAACCAAACCAAAACTAAGCCCTGTTCAGCATGGAAACCAGGAACCAAGCTCCAATCACATTGACTGATTTTTCTGGTTCCTTTTCAGGAATGAAAGGTCTTACTCTGCCTCCCCCGGAAGGTCAGGGGGCTTAAGTGCCCAGCGCGATCTCTTTGAGGAGAGAGGGCAGGAGTACTTGAGTGCTTTTGACAAGAAGGCCCAAGCAGACTTTGACAGCTGTGTCTCTGCTCAGAGAATAGGCCAGGAGCTTTTATTTCCACCCCAGGAAAATGTTCAGGAGGTGGGTGCTCCTGGGGGGCGTACCCCAAACCTCAGGTGTTCCCCATTGGAGCCTGACTTTGTCCCAGCCGAGAAAAAGCCAGAGTATGGCAGTTGGGATGTTGGCCACCAGCCAAAGGCTGCCGACACAGCTAACAGTGTCGAGCGGGAGGCACCCCAGGAGGAGCCATCTTTCCACGCTTCCTCCTGGGAGAAGGAAGGGAGCCCCAAGAAACAACCAAACCCAGAGCCCGAGTGGACACCCGAGCCCCGGACCCAGCACCAGGAGCAGCCGGGCAGGACCCGGAGGTCGGGACCCATCAAGAAACCTGTCCTCAAGGCCCTGAAGGTAGAAGAGAAGGAGAAGGCGCTGGAGAGGGTCAGACAGGGCCTGGGAGAGGAGAGCTCTCAGCCGGCCATAGACAAAGAGCCCATGTGCAGGGCAGAAGATGAGGATGATGAGGAGAACAACCCTGCTTTGGCCAATACCTCCTCTTCTGCCCTGGAGGACAAGGCTGCTGCCCGGCCTGGGTTTGGCCATGAGGCCAGCAAGCCGGATGAAGACGCTAAGGCTGATAAGACCTGGGAGAGCAGGCCCTCGAGGGATGCCAGTGACATTCCCCCAACCAAGAGAAACAACTGGATCTTCATTGATGAGGAGCAGGCCTTTGGGGGCCGGGGCCAGACCCGCAGCCGTGGCCGTGGCTTCAGAGAGTTCACCTTCCGAGGCAGCCGGCCTGCGGGCAGCAACTCAAGTGGTCTGTGTGGCACGGGTGTCCTCGGGGCTCGCAGCATGTACAGTGGTGGCCAGCGCAGTAGCCGAGGCAGGGGCCTTCGTGACTTCCCCCTGCCAGAAGACTGCCCTAGAGCCAAGCCCAGGCGCCGCATCGCCAGTGAGACCCACAGCGAGGGCTCTGAGTATGAAGAGCTACCCAAGAGGCGGCGTCAGCGGGGCTCCGAGCCTGGCCACGAGGGCATGCTCCTGGAGAGGGACGAGGGCGCCCTGAAGAAGGACTCTTGGCGCTCCAACAGGACTTACGCAGAGGACCAGGGTGGCCCAGATGCCCGCAGCCGGGGACCCCGGGCCTGTGGGAGAGCCCTCCCACCTCGCCTAAGCAATTGCAGCTATGGCCGAAGATCCTTTGTCACCAAAGAGCCTCCCCACTGGCAGAGCAGGAGCCCAGGCGGCTCCTGGCAGGAATATGGCCCCTTGGACCCATGTGGCCCACGGCGAACCACTGACAGAGACTACATCCCAGACTCCTACCGACACTCTGACACATTTGGCAGCAGGGTCTTCGAGGACAGCCGCATGGAGGACAAGAGGTCCTTTTTCCAAGATGACCACGGGGCAGATTCTGAAAATGCAGAGAACAGGCCCTTCCGTCGGAGGCGGCCCCCACGCCAAGACAAGCCCCCTCGCTTCCGGCGCCTCCGTCAAGAGCGGGAGTCCCTGGGCTTGTGGGGACCCGAGGAGGAGTCCCACCTGCTGGCAAGTCAATGGCCAGGCCGGTCCAAACTCAGTCCTGGGGACAAGAGTGGTCCTGGAGGTCACAGGTCCCCAGAGCTCTCCTACCAGAATTCTTCTGATCATGCCAACGAAGAGTGGGAGACTGCCTCTGAGAGCAGCGACTTCAGCGAGCGTAGGGAGCGGCGAGAAGGCCTTGCAGCTGAGCCTGAAGCACAAGGGGATGGTGGCCTGTCAGGGGCCAGTCTGGGTGAGAAGAAGGAGCTGGCCAAGCGGAGCTTCTCCAGCCAGAGGCCCCTGGCTGACAGACAGAGCCGCAAGCTGGAGCCGGGAGGGTTTGGGGAGAAGCCTGTTAGGCCAGGTGGGGGTGAGGCTTCCCCCCGCTGCGAGAGCCAGCAGAGCGGGACTTCTCTGAAAGTCAAAAGGTAACGCGCCAGCACCATCTCGGGTCCTTGTCGTTGTCCTGTTCGCAACAGCACCAAGTCCATGCATGCACGCCCTGCCAAGCCAGGCGGCCCCGGCCGCTGTGTGTGAGCGTCTCCATCACCTGCTCCTGCATTGCTTGTCGCTTCTCCATGGTGTGTCATTGTTGATGTTGTGGCTTGATCAACTACACCCAGAGTTGCCCATAGCCTGTTCCCCAGAGGCCTCCTTGTGACTGCTGTTCTAGCCCGTGTCCTTAGAGTCCAACCTCCGAGTGTATTCTCCGCCCTACAGTGATGGCTGTTGCCTATGTGTGGTGCCTGGTGAGCTCTGGCCGGGAGACATCCCTCGCCTTTCGGTTATGTGGAGATAACTCTGGCCCTTGGTGGTCCTGCTTTCCTGTTGCTGCCTGGGCAGGGCTGGAGCCACCAGGAACAGGGGAGCAGGCCGCTTGCAGCCCATGAGCCTGGTTCTCTAAAACTGGAAGCTTTAAGATAGGTAATCTGTTGGGTATTGACCCACTGCCCCGGGCTTGCAGCCCAGTCAGTGCCTCAGATTGAGGTTTCAGGGGATGCAGAGGTCACCCCTCCTGTCCTTGTAATTCAGGGTTCGCAGCTCTGGTGTACATACCCTGAAAGTTTACTCAGGAAAATGTCTGTTCTTTCAAGTGTTTGTGTGACCATACTCCAGCCCCTAAAAGGCATCATGAATGTGCTCAAAAGCCCTGCAGCCAAGGAAGCCTGTGCTGCTGTTTCTCTGTTCAGAAAGGCTGGTAGCCCTGTCCTGGGCGCATTCACCCAGCCTCTTCTCACTGCAGGCAGCATGCAGTGCGAGGGAATGGAATGCTGGGAAGGAGGTGTTTACAGCAGCCTTCCCCTACTAAGGTAGAGCCCTGCCCCACAGAACTGAACCAGCACATAGCATGTACAGTCCGCAGGCCCTCCTGACCCTTGATGGCTCCGCAAAAGGTCCTGGAGCTAGACAGCTGCCATGTCTGTGTGTGGGCCTTGTGCATTCCAAGTTTTTCCTCATCCCTCTCTCCTAGCCTTTGCGTGATGGTGAAATCATGAAATCCCCTTCCTTTGCAGGTCTCCAGATGAGGCCTTGCCTGGAGGCTTTGGTTGCAGTAGTGGAAGCCACTCATCCTATGCCTTGGAGCGGACCACTCATACCAGCTCCGACAGTCCTGAAGCCACCAGTAAGAAAGCAGAGAAGGAGGCTGCCCTGGCTGCCCAGAGGGCTGGTGAGCAGCAGGAAGAGGTCCGCAAGCAGTTTGATCTGGGCTATGGAAGTGAGTTGGGCCTAGTCTCTGGGACTTGGTTGGAGTGAGGTGTGTGGTGCAGAGCAGCTCCGACTCCTGTCTTAGGATGCCTCCAGCCTTCCTGAGCCCCCGTGACATCTGTATAACTTCCCAGATTTTAAGGGGGTGCCCGAGGTTCCAGGATGCTCTGTGGTATGTCCAAACATGGCTAGCAAGAAACAGAACTGGGTTTATGAATCTGCATCTTTAAAGGCGGTTTTCTCCATCATGGTACCTGAGCTCCTCTGGGTTGTTTGCAGTGTCTCCGGTCACATGGGCATGAGAAGGTGGGGCACCATGTCAGGTTTCCTTATGCACTGGGAAGGCACTTTAGTAAGTGGACTTCTGAGCCAAGCATGTGCCTTGTTCTTTCTTGTGATTTCTGGTTCAGATGCCATCATTGACAACTGCGCGTCCAGCCCTGGGGAGGAGAGTGAAGTGGGCTCCATGGTGGGGGAAGGCTTCATCGAAGTCTTAACCAAGAAGCAGCGCCGCCTGCTGGAAGAAGAGAGAAGAAAGAAGGAGCAGGCTGCTCAGGTGAGGGCCAGAGGGCAGCCCTGGGTGGAAGAGAGGAAGACAGAATGTCTGTCAGGAATGCATTATCTCCCACTACCTGTTACTACTGCCCTGAAACAGACAGGAGAAGATGGAGTCTAACAACCAAAACGTGACCCGCCAGGTCTGAGATCTGTCTCACAGCACCCCTATGTCTCCCTCTTTCCTTAATGAAACCCCAGCTTAGCTGGGTGACCCCTGTTCTGCAAATCTCAGGGGCCTGGAACCCCGAGACAAAATGCTTGAGGCTTGGCACCTCTATCACCCTGCTCCTGGGGCCAGTCTGGCTGACCCGGCAGTGCACCGAGTCACACTGAGGTTTTGAAGACGGGTGTCAGGCATCTCAAGCTAGTTCGCTTTTCCCAGGGGAATTTGTCATCTGTTGTGTCTTAGGCGGGACTGCATTAGCCTCTTTTCCTGTAGGTGCCTGTCAAGGGTCGGGGTCTTTCGGCACGTATCCCTCCTCGGTTTGCTAAGAAGCAGAGCAGCCTGTGTCTGGAGCAAGGCGACGTGGCTGTGCCTGGCAGCAGCCTGGGCACTGAGATCTGGGAGAGCGGCAGCCAAGGTGAGGTGGGTGCCTGGCTCAGAAAAGGCAGGGCTCTTCTCCAAGAGTCACCTTTGAGCCTGGAGTATGAGTGCATCATTACCCATTTCCTGGGCCACAGCAGAGCTGGTGTTGAGTGGCATCTGAACTGTCGCTGCTGCAGTCACTGGCAGGTGGCACATCCCTGGCTCCAGTGCAGTAGACCGGAGGAGCTGGTGGCAAAGCTGGCAGCTTGGAGGAGGAGGCATCATACCTCCTCACCTAGTAGAAGAGTGACAGAGGGCCAGGACTGGGTTATCGAATGCCCTTCCCCAACAGGAAGGAACGCCTGTGAATCCTCCCTCAGGTTTGCCACGGAAGGGCAAAGTTCAGACTAAAGTCAGTGTACTTCCTTCTTGAAAATTTAATTTCCATAAAGTTGTTTTGTTTGTTTTTAATGTCCCACTCACAGCTGTGCTTTGGAACTTGTATTTAGAACAGAAAGCCATTCCAGTTGATCAGGTTGTTCTGGAAGGCTCCTTTGCGTGGGGCCTGCGCAACAGTGAGCCGGAAGATTGTACAGCTGACTGGAAGGTTCTCTGTGGCTTGCAGAGGAGCTAGGAGAGCCCACTCTCTAGAATGGTGGCTGACCCCAGGCTAGGACAAATGCCACATGGGTGACTTGTGTTCCCACAAGTCTGCTTTGTCATAGTTTCACTCAACCTCGTGTTCCTAGTGAGAACCCTGGTTATAGTGTGCTGCAGAGCAACACTGAGTGGCGTTGTGCCCTGGTCACATGTGGTGAGGATGTGGTGAGGAAGTGCGGTGGGTGGAGGTTGGCTCAGTGACTGGCACCTGCTTGGTGGCGGCCTGCACCAGACTGAAGAGCACTCGTCTGCTGAGAAGTCAAGGTTGTGCGTGTCAGTTGTTAGACCAGGCCCCCGTGTGTGGCTTTAGAGTGCATCGTATGGCTTTGGTTGGATTCAGGGAAAGGTCTGTGGGCTTACTGAATTGGGCTGTGTCTTCCTGGACCTTTCAAGGACTTAGAGAAACTGCCCGCTTGAGGCTTCACTACAGGATAGTGTCCGCCTAGGACTGACGGAGAGTTGAAGTGACAAAGCCAGTGAGTGCAGCCGGGCGGTGGTGGTGCACACCTTTAACCTCAGCACTCAGGAAGCAGAGCCAGGCGGGTCTGTGTGAGTTCCAGCCAGAGCTACATAAGACCTTGTCTAAAAAATAACTCCCCTTCTCCATGCCCCCATCAAAACAAAACAAAAACGAACAGTATAAAGTCAATTAGATTCCCAGCAAGTTTGGGTTTTTGTTTACATCTGAAGCTGCTGGTTGTTGAGGGGTGCTCACACAGCAGTGCCGGTGTCGGGGGCAGTCACAGAGGTGGTGACTGTCTGTGGTGAGGCGTGCAGAGCCCCCTGGGGGCGGTGCCATAAGCTGCCTTTTCAGCTGGTGTCCACAGCACAGCTCGCGTCCTCCAGACCGCCTGCCTCTCTGATGTCCTGACTGTCTCTTTTCCTCGGCAGCTCTCCCTGTGCAGGGCGCAGCCAGCGATTCCTGGAGGAAAGCCGTCACCGCCTTCAGCAGCACTGAGCCTGGCACCACAGAGGTGAGTGCCACCACCCCCACATGCCCTGGTGCTGCAGTGCATTCACCGGCAACTGGGTCTATCCAAGGTGCCTGGCTCGTCTCCCTTTAGCCTTGGCCTCTGGTGTTTGTGTGGTGCCTGCATGAGCAGAGAGACAAGGGAGAGACCTTGAATAGAGAGCTGATTGAGAAGCACCTCTGAGCTGGTCTTGGCTGGCACTTGTATGCCAAGGTGCTCATGAGCTTGAGTGGAATTGGTGCATTCCTTAAGCTGGGCGTGTGCCATGGGCCACTGTCACCAGGTCAGGACTGGAGTTAGGAGTGGAGGTTGGTGGCTGGGGAGGAATGCCAGTGCCACACAGGCTTGCCTCCTGGATGCTGTGCTTTGCAGTTTGGGGACAGGGCTCTAACCCATTTTGTGCTCTGCACAGCAGGGTTTTAAGAGCAGCCAGGGAGATAGTGGTGTTGACTTGAGTGCTGAATCTCGGGAGTCATCCGCGACCTCCTCACAGCGCAGTTCCCCATATGGTACTCTCAAGCCAGAGGAGATGAGTGGGCCTGGCCTGGCGGAATCCAAGGCCGACAGCCACAAGGACCAAGTTCAGAAGCAGTCTGAGCACAAGGTAACCTGGAAGTCCTCTACATGGTGGCCAGGGCCTGGGCGGAAGGGGCCCTTCTTTGTCTTGTCTTCCTTGATGCCGAGGGCACCTGGAAGCAGCTGTGTCCAGCCTCTCTGTTTTCCCACCCAGGACTCAGATCAAGGATCTGGACAGAGCAAGGAGCACAGACCAGGACCCATCGGCAATGAGCGCTCCCTGAAAAACAGAAAGGGCTCGGAGGGGGCGGAGCGGCTGCAAGGGGCCGTTGTCCCGCCAGTTAATGGGGTGGAGGTTCACGTGGACCCTGTGCTGCCTGTACCCCCCATTGAGTTTGGAGTCAATCCAAAAGTGAGCTTCACTTTTACTCTTTTCTTTCTTGTTTGTATGTTTCCTAGAGAAGAAAGGAAGATAGGAGCTGAGCATTATTTTGGGAAGAGTGTTAGTACAGGGTCACTGATAGGCAGATGTTACTGGATTGCTTTATAGATGACCTTTCTGGCACCAGCTGGGCTCAGGCCAGCCAGGGTAGAGAGAGGCAAGTCAGGTAGCTTCCTTTCTTGTGTGTTGCATAGTGGAAAGTGTCATTGATGTGGGCCCAGTGACAGGTGAGCTGGGTGAGCTGAGACACTGTGTCCCCTTCTCTTCCAGGACTCTGATTTCAGCCTGCCACCTGGTTCTGCTTCTGGTCCTGTAGGAAATCCAGTTGCCAAGCTTCAGGATGTCTTGGCTAGTAATGTAAGTCAGCATGTCCTTCTCCAGCTCTGCCTCTGCACCCTTGCTGGCAGCTCTGTGCTGTGAGTGTTGCTAGCCATACCTGGGTTTGGGGACCTTTGCCTGGAGATGGTATCAGTCCTCTTAAGGTCTGGGTTATTTGGTTTGCTTTAGCTCCCTTCTCCATGTTGTGCCAGCTGTGGTGCAGACTGCTCTGCCTGAGGAGAGAGCCCAGGGCAAGCACTCTCAACACGGAGCAACACACCCCATCCCCCCCACCCATCCCCCACACACCCCATCCCCCCACCCATCCCCCACATGCCCCATCTCCCCACACTCATCCCCCCCACACCCATCCCCCTACACACCCCATCCCCCCCACACCCATCCCCCCACCCATCCCCCACACACTCCATCCCCTACACACCCCATCCCCCCCACCCATCCCCCCCC
>CABHPP010113697.1:0-15513 GCA_902168425.1 Peromyscus attwateri
AGAAGAAGAAGAAGAAGAAGAAGAAGAAGAAGAAGAAGAAGAAGAAGCAGCAGCAGCAGCATCACCTCTATCAGGCTAGATAGCCCAAGGTCATGGGTGGGGTGAATTCCCATTATAACTACTGCTGAGCATGAGGCCTATCCTAGCGTGATATATCTAGTGTCACTCCACTGAAGATAAATGTTATACCTTTTTCCAGCAGCTATCAATTGCAAAAATCTTGGTTAAGGGTGGGACTTTGTGACCACTTCTGCTTTTCCGTGCTTGGATTCTGCTTGACTTGAACTTGAACAGGTCTTATGTGTGCTGTCACATCTCATTTTTAATTGCATCATTGCATCAGTTTTGATTGCTTGAAGATTTTATTGTATATGTTTAGATCAAACCGAATCCACATTCCCACTGCTCTAATTTCTTCTTTATCCCCTCTACACTTTTCTCTTCCCATTTTATATATTCTCCTTTCTAAAAGCCAACTGAGCTCCCTGTGTGTGCACAGGTGTGAGACCATCTGCTTCAGCATGGATAGCCTTTTCTTGGCCTTATTCTAGAAGAAAATGTTTTATTCTCTTCCCCATCAGCTATCAATTGCCAATAGTTCCTGAGCTTATGGGTAGAACTTCACAAGGCTCTTCCCTGTACATGCTGGAATATGATTGACCTGATCTTGTTCAGGTCTTATGTATGCAGTCACAGGTATTGTGTTTTCATGTGTGAGATGATCCCATCATGCTCAGCAGATACTGTTTCACTGTAGAGGACAACAATTTCTGCTTCTTATAAATTTCAATGCCACTTTGATGATGATCCCTGAGCCTTACAGTGAGGGTCTGCGATATTGACGCTTATATCTTTTTATAGACAAATATCTCTAGATTTGTTTTTTTGTTTATAGAATTTACACTGAAACCATTTACACAAAGAATTATATTTCTTTTTTTTGTTGTTGTTGTTTTTTTTTTTTTCGAGACAGGGTTTCTCTGTGTAGCTTTGCGCCTTTCCTGGAGCTCACTTGGTAGCCCAGGCTGGCCTCGAACTCACAGAGATCCGCCTGCCTCTGCCTCCCGAGTGCTGGGATTAAAGGCGTGCGCCACCAACGCCCGGCAGAATTATATTTCACTTTACAGGTCAACAATAGCTAGATCATCTCATTTGTCAAATATGGTAACAACACATCCAAGAAAATTAGTTTATTTTCCCAGCCTCAGCAGAAATAGGAGGATTGAGAGAATGATAATTTTTCCTAATTGCAGCTCTAATATTAAAAGAACAATAAGTCATATATGTGTATGTATATTTATATAATGTGTAAAATGTGATTCTGTAAACAGAATCAACCTGTTTTATGTATGTGTAACAGTTTGAAAACTTCATGTACCTCTTCAGTTAGAACCTCTTATAATCAAAAGATAATGGATTTAAGGGTCTATACTCTAACAATAATTGATGTAGACTTGACTCCATTTCTGTTTTAAATTAGATTATATGGATTTCATTAAGGATGAAAATGAGGAAACTGCCTCAAGGACAGTGTGTGCTAACTACGGTTTCAAAGTCTCCTAATGAATTGGAAGTACATTTTTCTTAATAAAACTATGTTAAATAGTTAAAATATCTTCTTTCAAGGTTAAAGTTTCTCTTCTCCATTTAAAAATATGGAAACAAAAAAAGGATAAAATAAAAATGCAAATTGTTAAGTTTACAAGTAGGAAGATTGGTTCTCTAAAAATATTCTGAGAAGTGTACACTCAATAATCAGCCTTTATATTCCATTGGTTTTATTTAAGATATTCAAATAGATATAATAACTAATAGAAGTTGAAAAATCACTGAATAAAATCAATGCCCAAAGTCTTATTGAGTTAACACATTGGCTGGAATTCAGTTTCCTTGCACTCAGAACAGTAATTATCCCTGGTCCCTGCACCAGAATTGCCTATGTTGTATTTAAATCACGATGTGCTGGCTCTGAAAGATTCATTTTACTATGTAATCAAGAGTGAAAAATTAATGGTAAAGTGATGTTGTGACGTGAAAAGACTGGTTTGATTTCTACATTCGCAATATGCTTGCCAGTGACTGTTTGATGGACCCGAGTAATACTGGAAAGAACTGCTTGGGGTTCTAAATATCAGCCAAAATAATGAAATAGTGGCTGTGTCAGGAATCAACCTCACCTGACTTCTCTATTACTTGAGGGAGAATGTAGAGTGACCTTCCTTCGCTAACATGATCTTGGAGCAATTATTGTAGTGCATCTCTCTCAAAAGGGCAAGATATGTGAAACCAATGCCCATCGATAAAAGCTTTTCCCATAAACTCACCCTATTAATTAAATCAAATGTAGCTTTTAAATGGATGAGACTTCAAAGATAAATTGTTCCTCAAGCTTACTATATTTATCAATGAAATAACATACAGCATAACAAAGAGAATTAAAGACCTTAAGAAGAGGCCTGCATCCACATTGAGGGGCCATTATGTGTTCCTTTCAATGTAACAGTAGATTTCATGAGAAAAATTAAACAAGCAAGCAAACAAAATCTTAACAGATTATATGAAAAGTATGGAATATGATTACATGCCATGTCTAAGAGTGAATTTACGGGAACTGAAACAGCTAACATTAAAAATGCTGAATAAAAGTAAACCACTTGAGACTGCTTTACAAAAAGAGGAATGTACATTTTGATATATTTAATAGTTACAGTTTAATTGCAGCATCTATGTACACACAGAAAATGTTGAAACATAAACAAGCTAAGATACATTTCTGTTGTTCTAGAAGGTAAACACAATTTCTTCTTCTTCTCCTCCTCCCTCCCTCCTCCTCCTTCTGCTTCTCCTCTTCCTTTTCCTCCTTCTGCTTCTCCTCTTCCTCTTCCTCCTTCTGCTTCTCCTCTTCCTTTTCCTCCTTCTGCTTCTCCTCTTCCTCTTCCTCCTGCTTCTTTTCTTTCTCCTCCTCCTTCTTTTGGTTTTCAGGACAGGGTCTCTCTGTGTAGCCTGGGTGTCCTGGAACTTGCTCAGTAGATTAGGCTGGCCACTAACTCTGAGATCTATTTGCTTCATTCCCCAGAATGTTGGGATTAAAAAATGTGCCACCACCATTAGACAAATGTTCTTTTTTTATACACTGTTTTAAAAGGCAATAAAAATGGTGAATGCATTATATTTAATTTTAAAATATCATTTAATCCAATGTATATTTATGATCAAATCTCTGAAATGTATATACACTAACTCTGAACATTCCTTGGAAATTTGGGATGAGTACCAAAACGTTAGTATTGCTGAAGCTGTTTTTAGTCATTAGTATGTGTCCTTCAATATCCAAAGTCCAATGTTAGCAGAGACAAATTCACATGGTTCTACAGGATAGTATTTCACAAATCCTGCTCTTCAGATAGATAGTTCCACTTATCCTGAAGACTAATAATAATTGAATTTAAAATAGGTAAATAAATATCCTGCCTCTTCTAAAAATATTTTGCAGTAATTAGAAAGAGTAAGAGGTAGGGGTGAAACAGATCACTGTTGATACTCTGAATACTGAATATCAGCACTTCCATCATCTAGTAAGATCTTTAGAAAATTAATATCTTCATAAAGTATTTCATGTTGCTTTTCAAAATCAAAGATCATATATCTGTTAGTAAGAAAAGCTATTAATTTACCAAACAATCACATCCTTTGCTTTGTACATTATTATTAAGAGCCCTAAGATCTTTTCAGGTATTGATGCATGTGTGGAAAAAAAAAAAGTAGTCTTGGGCTTAGACTGATGTTGAATCATCATTAGACTTTCCTTTTCAGCAAGAAGATGGCAGCAAACAATCTCAGGTTTCTTTTGAAATGAAATATATTTATCTACTTAACTCTGGTTTGTTGAATGAAAGTGTCCTTGGAGATATCAAAATGCGAATATAGCTGTCATAGTTTTTGACTTCATGAGGTTTATGATCTTTCAAATATTTCTAATAATTTTTGTCACCAACATTTAATTTCAAAAATCTTCTGAAATTACCTTGGCTAGTAGTACCAAACACTCTCTATACAAATTACATACAATTGTCAGTTTTTAGTCTTCATAAACTCCACCCATATTTAGACTAACACAGTAATATATGGCTGCTTGTCTTGCAGGGCTTTAGGAGGTTATTTAATAATATTGTGGTTTAATTCAGATATTGGAACTTTGAAAATAAAATTATGGACCTTGGAGGCTGGAGAAATGGCTCGGTGTGCTCCTTTTGAACTTACATACATGTAAGCAAGAGTAGCCATACATATAAAGTAGAAATCAATAAATCTTTAAAAATATAAGACCTTACTTAAATAAGACACTAGAAAGATCATTTCATTTTTTATTCTTGATGTTTTTATTTAGTTCTCAAGTTTGTTATTAATTATTTTAATGTACAGATATTTTTTAATTTTTTAAATTAATGTCATATATGTATACAATGCACTTTGATCAGATATATCTCCCATTATGCTCTGTTCTCCCCCGTCTCTCTTTTCTTTTCAACTAGGCCTTCTCCTGCTTTTGTGTTGTTTTATGCATAACCTGGTCAGCATGATGAGAGTTGCCTTCATGAGTGTGAGGAGGGGAGTGTTTCCTGTCATTTGACCAACTAACCTAGGGAAAATTCCTCCCCTTCTCCTGGCAATTCATTAACTGCTAATAGCTTTTCAAAGAGGAGTGGGACTCCACGAACCCCCCTCCCACCCACAATAAAATGTTGATTTACCCAATACTGGGCAGGTCTTCTATAGGTAAGACAGCTGTTGGTTCATGATTGTGGGAGTCATATCATATCCAAGTGACAATGACTCATCATCCTCTTCCCCATCCTCTGGCTCTGACTTATTTCCAGTCTTGTAACATGAATCTTAAAGAGTCTTATTAATAAAGAACAAACCCAGGACCTGGTATTGGGGTGAATGTTGGAAGATCAGAGAAGCAGAACAAGTCACAGCCACCTCACCTAGTCAATTCCTCAATTGATCCTGTTTCCTCAGACTGGAAGCTTCTGAGTCCTCATCCAAATGGATCTTAGCTGAACTGCTGCTAACAGCCTAAGAGCTTAACCAGGCTCTAGTTCCTTGCCCTCATGCCTTAAATACCTTTCTGCTTCCTGCCATCACTTTCTGGGATTAAAGGCTCTTGTTACCACGCCTGACTGTTTCCAGTGTGGCCTTGAACTCACAGAGATCCAGACGGATCTCCGCCTCTGGAATGCTAGGGTTAAAGGTGTGTGTGCCACCATTTTCTGGCCTCTATGTCTGTCTAGTGGCTGTTCTGTCCTCTGACCCCAGATAAGTTTATTAGGATGCACAGTATATTGGGGGACACAATATATCACCACACAGTCTCTCTTCAGTGATGTTCCCTGTGCCTTGGAGGGGTGTTATAGATATTCCATTTAAGACTGAGTACTCTACATTTACTTATCTGAACATTTGACCAATTAGGAGTGTTTTCATTAACTGCTACCCACTGCAGCAAAGATTCTCTGACCAAGGCTGAGAAGAGCACCACTCTATGGGTATAAACATAAATATTTATTTTGAAGGCATTTTAGCATGTTAATTTTGTCAGAAAAACAACCAGATGTTTCCACCTAGGGTCTGTGACCTCCTCAGACATGGGCTTTTGAAGAGGTTTATAGCATTAACTATCATCACCAGATGAAACAGATATCCTTTGTGTTCCCATTTTACAATTAGAGCTAATAACCATTAGGAAGGCTGAGAAAATGACTCTTTATTTCCCAGTTAGTAATTGCACATTGCTTTCCCGACATCTGACTCTGTAGCCTTCACTTGCTATCACTCTCCATTCTCACTTGCTGACTGGACTTGCCTCGGTGCTTGAGTCTTCATTTTCTTCAATGTCTATTCATCACGAAGGATAGTCAGCTTTTAAAAAGCTGTTATTTCTTTTCCTGACCAGCAATTTTCTTTGTATTGGCACAGTCATCATTTTTATACAACTTTCCACTAATCGCTACTTCTTTTATCAAAGCACTCTACATAAAGCAACGAACTCCTTTGTCTATCAAATTGCCACTGATTAATAATGCTGAAGCACCAGTTGGCGTATGTCCCTTCTGTTTGACAGCTAACTAGTCCTTAACTGGACTTTAGTGACTCTCCCAATTCCTTGTGTTCTGGGCTAGCTTTGTAATGAAATGCTTGCTTTACTAATCTTTAAATATACATTTTGATCCCCACCACGTGATTCTAATCAGGAATTTTTCCTATACATATCTTCTGAGAAATATTATTTAATAACTATATGCTTTTTAAAACCAAGGAATTTTCCAAAGTTCTGTTCAAGTATGGATTCTTTGCTGCCATCTTCCTCTGACAAGAATCTGTACTTTATCATCATGATCAATTATCATCAAGTATTTTCAAATTTGATTTGATATTATTTGACCTTCTTGACAGTCTTATTTCTGAATGATAATATATAAACAGAATCATTATTTATTGTTTTTTTATATGTTTGTGAAACAGGAATACAAAGAGACCTTTTATTTAGTTTTGAAAATGATCTTCAAATGTTTATTCAGTAAGTGTACTAGGCCTATAATTAATTGGAAAATCTCTATTAGAAAAATATCATATTTCCTCATCAAAGTTAAGAAACTAAAAGTTGTGATGTGACATTGATTTGTATTAGATTTTTATTGTCCCAACTAATGAGATTATTTCCTCATGGTCAAGAGACTACTCATTTGAGAAAAAGCAGTGACGTAAAATGTGGAGCAATAGGAATCTACTCTCACCCCTGAGAGGCAAGAAAGAGCTACATTAATGATCCAGATTTGTTTGGGAGTCACTTTTACTGCCTTAACCAACCATTTAAAAAGGATAATCTCTCATGCCTGGCAATGGAGTTTTTGTTAGTCTATAGTTCTTTGGGGAGCATTGTAAGTCCATGTAGCATAACTTCTTTTAATATGTATATACATACATTCAGACATACATATATACATATGAACGTATTGTGTATAATTTTAGATTAGTATAAAAGAATATGATTCTTTGAGGCTTTATCAAACAACATTAGTGCTATGATTTCCTTCTTCCCTTCTTCTGTCTTGATTTTAGGCTCTCTTCCTCAGTTTGAGCCAACTCCCCATTATTCAGTTTTCCACTTCATATCAGCTATATCTTGATATTCCCCTCTCAAGCTCCTTGCCCCAATTATGATCCCTTTACAGGTTCTTGGTTTCTGTGGTTATTTCATGTTGTATATTCATAACTGAGGACTTGGAGCTCAAAAATAGATGAGAGAGAATGTACAGCATTTGTATTTCTGTGTCTGAGTTACCTCACCCAATATACTTTCTTGGGGGTATATGCATTTTCCTTCAAATTTTATTTATTTATTTATTTTTTGCCGATGAATAGTATTCCATTGTGTGTACCCATCACATTTTCATTATCAGTTCACCTGTTGGGGACACTTAGGTTGTTCCCCTTTCCTTGCTATTTGACTAGGGAGGCTATGACCATTGCTGGGCAACAGGATGTCCAGTCCTTTAGTCATATGCCAAGGAGTAGTATAGTTGAGTAACGTGATAGATTGCTTTTAACTCAGATGATTTGAGCTAGATCTGACCTGATAGCCTCTTTCCTGTGATCTAGCTTTCATGGTTCCTGAAAATAATGTGCAAGCTGCCAAGGGAGTGAAGCAATTAAAGTCTCTTACACAGTTGCAAAGCCTATGAATCACAACAATTACCAGCATGGTGAGATATGCATAAATGTGCTGTAAGTGGCACTTACAGATCGGTCTAATTGGACTTAAGGCCCACTCAACAGGAGAGAAATCAAGCTTGGTACTGTAAACTTAGCCAGCTTCCTGGGGCTAGTGAGGTCATTGGCATTAGAAAAGAATCTATTACTGCCACTTTGTTATACTAGCATAATTCCTAATTACATTCTAGTCTTATCCTATACCAAAAGATAAGTGTAGCCATCACCTGACATCAAAAAAGCCTCTCTTTACAGCAAAAGGAAAACATTATAAAAAAAATAAACAGAACTGGACACAATGCAGAAATCAATGGATAGTGGGACCTCCAGTCCCAACAGATATGTACACATCACAGCTCCTCCATCTATGGTTCAGAGAACAAAACGAAGAATGAGATAGGCAGATTTCAAGAGGCAGAGGACTAAGAAGTCAGTTGTGGAGCAGTATTTCCTAGAAATAGCTTCATACATAAGATAGGAGCAAAGATAGTATCAGTGGACCCTTTATTCTGAAGGTGGAAGTTTTAACAGGTTCTGATCCCTAGACCAGGAGTGGCAGGAAATAAATGGTTTCTGGGAGAAGGAGAATTAGCCTCTCCCAGGGATGAGTCTTCTTACTGGTTGGTGAGTGCAGAGTAGTCAACCTTGAAGTCATATGCACACCACAAAAACATACTTTAGCAGAGTTCATTTATATATATTTACATATACACACAACATATACAAAAGATATGTTATGTATTTGTATATGTATATAACAGTAATACTCAAATAAAAGGAGACTAACATCTTGATAGTTGAAATAGACATGGGAAGAGCTCAAGGGAAAATAGTTTGGAATGGCTGGATGGAGGAAAAAAAGGAAGGAAAATTAGGTAATTATATTTCAATTAAAATGTATTTTAAAAAGTGGAACAAATTTCTGAGGCCAACCCTTATCGTTAAATAATAGATGCACTAGTACCTAGGAGAATGGTGTTTAGAAAGACATTTAATTTTTCTATATATAACCTTCTCTGTCTGCAAAAGAAACATAATAAAACAGCCTGCCACATGAAGTTCTTGGGAGGAAGAAATGAATTAATTTGCCTAAAATAATAGAAATTATCTTGCTTAGTAAAATAGTGATGTGTGTATCAATATATACTGAGATATATTATGATTTTACATACAAACATATAAACAAATATGAGGGGATGGGAATTTTAACCTTTGCAGAGCACTCCTCAGTAGTGGAGTTAAATGGTTGTTGAGATGTACAGAAGTGAAGAGTATTATCATATTTAGGTCCTAGGCACATGTATATTGAGTGCACACACACATATTTGTGCATATGAGACAATAATAATGACAGTAGGAATTAGTCATGAATTCAAAAAGGAATGTGTGGAACATAGGATATTTTAGAAGAATGGAAATGATTTCAATACAGTACTCATATATGAAATTCTCAAAGATTAAATTAAATAAACAAACATGATAATGTAAAAATAACTAAATTAAATTTGTATGTGATCAAAAAGAATTAAATACCAGACATATCATTGGGCTATTAATTACTGGTTTTACATTACAAAAAGTGAAAACAAATACACATTTTTAAATTGATGTTCTCCAGTTAACAAGTAATTCTATATGGAGAAACTGGCACAGAAGTGTACCTCCAGCCAGGAGAATCAGTGAAGGGTGGCCTAACAGCATGTGAACTTGATGGCTAGGTAGAACATTCATTTGCATTGTGTTCAAAGGTGCAGGTTTAAGACAGCCTATAGTTTGTAGAAGCTATTTGCCATTCATGGCTTACAAAGATTTAGACCTAGACTTTTTTTTGTTTGCAAATTATAAGTATTCATTAGAAATACTAAGCGCCCAAAGTAGACCTTCAATGTGCTTTAAATAAACGAATTAGGCATCATGTTGTAAATTACTGGAAACATGAACATTAGCAATTATCTCTATATAAGTCACAGATTTTCATCTGCAAGATAATTAGCATTGTTAATAATGATTTTGCACTATGCCAACTTTATCAAATGGAAAAATATTTACAGTTAAATACAAGTAGAGCAAGAACATTTTATTCTCAAAGCAACAGTGTTCTTAAATGGGAATCTAAGTAAATGAAATAATTAATGGTGAAAGTCCAGCCTTAAGACTAATGACATTTTATTTACCAAAATATATTACAGAAGGGGTTGAATTGGGAATTCATTGTACTTTCATCAGTAGCATTTTAAATGCAATTTACCAGAAATAGGAGTGATGAAAGCATATGTGAATACTATAACACTATTTTGTAGAATATTTTAACTTGCTTCCCACTTTCTGTTCATTAGAAATTTTACTCATCATCATTAGGGCTGAATGAATCAATTTTGTTGATTAGAACTGTAACCTTCACTAAGACTCTGACCTAGAATTTTTTCCTGAAGAAAGCCAAAATTCAAATTAATTATAGGCACAAGCTTCTTTTGTTTAAGTTTTTAATACTATGTGGAGAAAAGAATGAAACTACTAAATAAAAGTTCTGTCTTCCTATGTCTTATAATGAAAGTTCCCAAGTCTTTGATCATAATTCTTCCTGTCTGCTAGAGAACTGAGATAGTCTTCTCACTTTTAGTTTTCTTACAGAAATAACACTTCCATTAGTAGCTCAGAATTGAATATATTAATTAGTCTGGTTCATAGAATATTTTCTGATAAGTTTGATAGAAATGTGAGAAAACTTATTACTTATGATTGTTCCCTCTAGGCAGGAGAAGTGAATAAGAACTGAATATTATCTCCTTATTTATTGGTGTCAATCACAAGATCCCCAATTTTCTCTGTATGATTACAATAATAAACATCTTATACAGTTGTAGACAACTAAAACAAGCATTTCTAAGTATCGTACCATGATTTCTTTTAGCTTATGAAACTTTCATTATATTTTTGTTCTTAATTTGGCAAATTTTTAGAGATTTAAAGGTTCCTCATAATATCTTTCTCTATAGTATGTACTTTGCCAGACATTGCCTAAGCTGGCATGCTAAATTATCAACATTGTGTCTATTAGATTATTTCCTTAGAGTCATCAGATGGTCTGCCCATCCAAACATTTATATGCAGTAGATTTTTATCTCAATGATCTATGAGACCACTTTCACTTAGCAACGTAAATCATTGATATGAATTACTTAAAAGTTATCAAAAAGATCCAATGTATGTATTACTTGTAATGGATTAAGTATTATTCCATCTCTAAAGAGATAGTGCGTTAAGAAGATAACCATAAGCCTCAGAGGGACAGGAATCAACATTTGGTGTGTTAGGCCTCTGCTCTCTCAGTTCCACCAATCGTTTATGAACCTATTACATACTTTTAGATAAGTGTCTTTGGAAACTTCAGCTCTTTCTATGCCAACTTTGGCTTTTGTTCCTTTGTTTGCTATTTTTGTTGTTGCCTTCTGAGACTGAACCTCTATATGCAACCAGACTAGTAATTCCATCATGATCTGTCTGAGCCCAACTGAGCTCTGAGATATCGGGTGTGCCATCATACCAGGCTTCTATGACATCTTGACATGGCTTCATAATTTGTTGGAGACTAAAAGGGATAAAATAAACTCAATTAGACAAACACTGCATATTGATCTCCAGCAATCACTTTCAGATTTACAGTGCATACTCTGCTTACTTTGAATTTTCACAATTTCCTTCTCTTGCGATAAATTTTAATCAGATACATTGTAGGGAGTTACTCTCCTCTGAAACCTTCCAAAGTGTCATTGTTGCCAAGGAAACCACTCCCTTATTATCTGTGCGTTCACACTGCCTCACTGTCTGGCTCATTTTTCTCCTTTATCTTGCTCCTTCCATGATTCAACTAGAAGCTTGTCATCCAGGAGTTAGAACAAAACAAATCTCTCTCTCTCTCCTTCAAGTATACTGCTCATTTAAACAGTGCAGAATGCAAGCTTCAGTGGGGTTTATTAGACATTCAGTCTTTTGTATTTTATGTAAAAAAGATAAACCAGAAATGAGAATTCTGACTTGTTTTCTACTTTGCTACACTGGATGAGCTGAAGTGTGTCTGAAGCCATTCTTTTGATCTGCTAGGTATATACAAGTTCTGTAAAAATCTGAAACATGTGGTTTGAATACCGTTAGTGTGGCCTCTTTGCATATGTAGTATCAAAAGAAAACTGGCAATGGAAACAGAAACATAAAAGGAAATGCTGAAAAGGTGGGTTGCCTTTGGGTTAAGCCTGTTCTAAGTATTCATCTGTTCACATTCTCATTCTTTCTTACTCCTGGAAGCATGCCTCTGACAGAATACCTCATTTCCAAACCTCTTATCATTTACTCATTTCACATTGTGTATATGCTAAGTGTATGCTTTGCACTCTTTACACATTATATGCATATATTTAAATTACTGGTATGGATTTTAATCAAGGAAAACAATATTCAGTAATATTTTGATAGCTTTAACATATTAACTGTTGAATAAGCAGAATTGTACAGACATGGATTAACTGGCCAGCATATTAATTTTGCTTATTGAGGATAATGACATAATCAAAATTTGACTTTTGATATGAAAAATCTGGTATGAATAGATTCATGATATATATGTATGCACATATACATATATATATGTATGTGTGAGTGTGTGTGTGTGTGTGTGTGTAACCTCACCACATAACTACATTATACATATACAAATATGCAGGACTGTTTCTATAAAGAATTTGACATTTTTATTGAAATGAAGTTTAAATTACAAGGTTCTCACACATTGAGATGGTTTTTCTTGTGCAAAAACTCAGTTAACTGAGATAATGAAGAATTGCTTGAAGATATACAATATCCAATTGCTAATTATTTATTTTCTTTTATTTTTTTGATTAGTAAAATTTATTTTTAGCACAAAGCATAAAAAGCATATATTAGTGGAATACCTTGATGTGTTGATACATGTATTTAGAAATATTTAGAAATATTTCAATCACATTAAATCTATTTCCTCAAAAAATTCATCATGTTTTTATGCTGAAAACACAAAATACTTTTTCCTTTGTTTTTAAAATACCACTGCATAAGCAAGACAGATGTGTAGCTTGATCTTTTTAAGGGTCCCCCTGGCAGTAGGATCAGGATCCATCCCTGTTGCATGAGCTGGCTTTTTGGAGCTCACTGCCTGTGGTGGGACACTTTGCACAGCCTTGATGCAGTGGGAGGGGCTTGGATCTGCTCTACTGAATGTACCAGGCTCGGAGGCCTTACCTTGTCGGAGGAGGGAATGGGTAGGATGGGGTGGGGTAGGGAGGGAAGGCTGTGGGGATGAGGAGGGAAGAGATGGGGATCTGTGGTTGGTATATAAAATGAATTAAAAAAATTCTTAATAAAAAATGCAATCATATATAACTGTTATCTCTATTCATCCCATTGTATAACACCAAACCATAACTTCTTACTCTGGCAAATAATATCTGAGCTCCCTTTATTCATGATTTCCTATCATATCCACTTCTTACTCTTTCCCACCTTTGGGAACCACTGTTCTATCCTTGACTTCTAGAGGATTAACATTTGTATTTTGCCTATGAGTGAGACAAATCAGAACTTTTTTTTTTATTTTTAGCCTTATTTCATTTGAGACACCGCTCTTCAGTTTCCTTGATGCTGTGAATGATAGGAATGTTTTAAAGCCTTTTTGATGTGTAATAGTCTTCCACTACATAGATTCGTGTTCTTATCTCATTTCTTTTGAGTAACCAACCACCAAGTAGTGGATTCCTAAACTTATGATAATTTTAGTTGTAATTTTTTTGAGAACACTTCACTTTGAAAAATTCATAGTGGTTGTAATAATTTAAACTCCCAGCAACCTAGACCAGATATTTGCTTTACTTCACATTGCAAACTTTGGTCTTTTTTTGAAAATCACCATTCTTTTTGAATGAAGTGGTATCTCATGGATTTTATTTGACATTCCCTGATGATGAGTGACACTGAATATATTATCATTTACTTTTGCCTATTCATTTCTTCTTTAGAAAAATACTCTTCTAATATGTTATCAATTTAATTGCTAAATACTAACAAACTAACTCTATCTGCATATCAAAAATATTATTACTGTTATCCCAGAACTTCAAGTGTGTTCACTGTTTGCAAATGGAATCAACATACATACAGCTCCCACAAAATGGACCAAAATCCCAAATCTTCCAGAGAATTCAATGTCTCTGCATGATGAAAAGTGTAAACAAATTTGGTATAAAAATGAAGACACATCAACATGAAGGCATATCAACAAGGCCATGAATATTATTCCAAAAACTAATATACTGGATGGGGAAAAATGTAACATAAGTGTCAGAAAGGTTGCTCAGTAGGTAGACTTTTAGCTGATGATTTTCCTCTCTTCCTTCCTTGTTTAGCTTCTCTGTTTCTCTTTGTTCGTTTTGTTGAATGTTTGTTCAGTGTGCTCTCCTTTTCCCCAAATCCTTGTCTTTATTTTGTCAAATTTTGCTATTAATTTCAATCTGTTCTCATTTGTTCTTTCTCTAATCTTTATTATTTCATTCCTTCTCTTAATCTGAGATTTCGTTTGTTCTTATTTTTCAATTTCTTTGTGATACAGCAAAATGCTGCTTGTGATTTTCCCCTTTCCTCTGTGGGCACTGGTTGCACTCAATACTCTCTCTGCTGCATGTAGTATTTGGTTTCTTATAACCATTATTTCAATTGTTTGAAGAAATCCTTAAATTTCCTTTTTCATTTATTTGATGTCTTGTTTTAGAGAAAACTATTTGGTTTCTATATTTGTATATTGTAAGATAAAGTTCTTTGATTCCCTTGCATTATATACTTTCTGAAGTTTTATTGTTATTTGTTTCTATTCCACTGCCTTGCCATTTGGAAAGGATTCTTATTATTTTAAATCTTTAAAAAAATGAACCTTTCTTGGTATTTTACTGCATGATATCATGGGAGGTCTACTCTGACCTCAGGTTAAGAATGTGTATTCAACCACAGTGGAATAGAATATTATATAGAGTTCCAGTTGACCTGTAATGGAATGTAATCTTTTTATTCCTTTGTTAATTGTCTTCATGTCTTGTGTTCATTGCTGAAATTAGGGTACTAAACTTCCCTACTGTAACTAAATTTCAATCTGTCTTTCCCTTTAAGGCCATCAATGTTTGATTTGCATATTGTGTGCTCTAGTAGAGAGAACAATACTGATTTTGATTAAAATTCATTTCGTATGATATAACTACTACCATTACCGATTTCATTTAGTTTACAGTAACGTGTAATATCTTATTTTATCCTTTCACTTTCAATATAGGAGTATTTTTAAAGATGCAGTTTTTCTGATAAATAATGTATAGTTAGACATCTTTATCCACACTGTCTCTCTCTGAGGAGGCTTTTGGGTCAGTTACAGCTCAGCTGACTCTGGGCCCTGCATAAAATAGGTAGCATGCCAATGTTGGAGGTTAGGAGAGCAATAGAGGGGGAAATAGGATATTAGTGATCTGACCCAGGAAACAGGAAAACAAGTTGGGGAAGCTCTAATTATGGAAAAAGGTAAATACAGAAGAGAGAGAAAGGAGGGGGAGAATAACAGCAAGGATGTCAGAAAAAAGGAAAAAGAAATAATATTGTAAACTCTCTACTCCAAAACCTGACTACAGTACACACACACACACACACACACACACACACACACACACACACACA
>CABHPP010113698.1:0-41071 GCA_902168425.1 Peromyscus attwateri
GTGGAGTTAAAAACATATGAACTCAGTGACAGAGGTGATGGCTGGCATGCCAAAGGCCCTGGGTTTGATCTCTATCAATAACAGGGAGCTCACAGAAGCAAAGAACAGACTAAAGTTACCAGGAATTGGGATGAATGGTATTAATCAGAAAGAGGTTTTTCAGGATATAAAATCTCAGTTCAGAGTAGAGGAATAAACTCAAGAGGCCACCATTCAACATGGTGGCTATAGTTAATAGCAAAGCATTTACACTGAGAAATCACAGACAGTAAACTTTTAGTTGTCTAAACACACACACACACAACACATACAATACAAAGTAAGACAAATTATAATTATCTTGATTCAGCCATGCTATGTGACAGACAATTCACACATTTCACAGCATCATGTCCTGCATTCGAAATCTAAAAGTTGTGCCAGGAAGATACAACCTAATCACCTGAATTCCACCCCCAGAACTCAAGTAAAGGTTGAAAGAGAGAACTTACTCCACAAAGTTGTCCTCTGCCCTCCACACACATACCATGGCATACACCTGCATTCTCACACACACACAATATGCATATGCATACTCACACAATACTAAGTTTTAAATTTTAAAATATGTTAATGAAAATATTTTTAAAAGAAGTTTGAAAAACATAAGTTCAGGGTCTGGCACTAGCACTGGAATAAAAAGTAAAGGTTTTAAACCTTGCCTGTATGATGGAGAAAGGTTATAGTTAAGCTAGTATTTGTACAACAAGGTGTCACACATCTACCTCTTTTGAAACAGCCCCTTGAGGGTTCTATCCATAAAACACTATTTACCAGTGTTATCTCGCATTCCCCTCCACAAATGTAATAACTTTCCTTTCGTTGTTTGAGGATGACTTGTGTCAGTCCCCCAGAGTGTCTGTATAATACATATCCCACAGGTTTTACTTCTGCAAATCACTGGTTTGGGGAGGAGAAGGGAGGCGTTCCAGGCAAGCTCCACTCATTTAATAAATTTGGACACCAAACAGGAGATACATTTTCTGATTGCTATGCTATCTCTACAGATGGAAGACAAATTATTCTCCCTATAGTTCTTCCATTTGTACATTTGATAAAGTTAATATCTGTAAAATCAGTTGATTTGTACTGAACTAAATTACCCTGGAATAATAATAAGATTGACTTCTTGGTATTGACAAGAGAAAATTCTCAATGTCTTTTGACTTATTATCCCTGGCAGTTGGAAAGAATTACAATAACACATGAAATCACTTTATAGGATATGTTTAGAGAGCAAAAACATTAATGGAGAGATGGATTTTAGTGTAGTTTTTGCCTTTTGCCTGAGATTTCTATTTTCTGCCACACATCCTCTGAAATGAACTGGAGGAACACAGTGTAAATTGATTTATCTGCACCTGAAGAAATCCTTGAGGTTTAATTGCTTCTGTGGCATTTATGCTTGCATAAATAATTCAATGGTAAACTAATCCAGCTTTTATAATTATCTCACACAGAAGCACAGGGCTCCATCCCAAAGGACTTAATTGCAGCTTGATGAAGGTATTAGGGCACTATGACCAATAAGCCCTACAAAAACTTTTGAAGATATAAAGGGAAAAAAATCCATAACCTTCAAGCCAAAGTTCTTAGGAAGAAATGTGACATTTGCAGTTGATTCTTAATGTTCTGTCTTCAAGAAACATTGCCCTATTGACTAGCAATTTCTTAAAATATGCATGTCATTGGATGTGGTGGCACACACCAGTTATCCCAGCACTTTGGAGGTGGAGGTAGGAGCAGCAGGAGTTCAAGGTCTTCCTCAGCTACCATGAGTTTGAGGACAGCCTAGACTACATGAGATTCTGTCAAAGATGGATGAGATTGGAGATAGAGTTCAACCATTAAAAGCTAAACTTCCCAACTAAAACTTCAAAGCTAACTTGCTACCTAGATGAAAGATAGATAGATAGATAGATAGATAGATAGATAGATAGATAGATAGATAGATAGATGGATGGATGGATGGATGGATGGATGGATGGATGGATGGATGGATGGATGGATGGATAGATAGATAGATAGATAGATAGATAGATAGATAGATATAGATAGATGATTGATAGAGGGGCTAAATATGTTGTCTTAATATCATTGGTGATTCCATAGCATACATTCTTTAAATTCTAACTTGAGTGACCCTTCCCCAGCTGACATATTCCCTATATTGACTGGTACAGATATTAAGCTTCCATGTAGGGTTTCTGTTATTTTTAAGATTTCATTTTTATGTGTAAGGAGGGGTATGTACATGTAAGTATCCACAGAGACCAGAAGATAATATTGGATCCTCGGAAGCTGGAATTACATGCTTATATGTTGGCTGACCTGGGTGCTGGCAATCAAACTTGGGCCCTCTGGAAGAGCAGGTCATACTCTTAACCACTGAGCTATCACTCCAGCCAGTCAAATAGGGTTTTATACATTGCCTTCAGTCATCATGTGTTGAGCACATAATGCACTTAATCCTTCTACTTCTGTATCTAGGATACTTCAGTATTTCATCATATAAAATATCTGGGTGAAAATGGTTTAGATTTGCTACATGTCCCATTGCTCCAGACTATATCATAAAGTTAGGCTAAGCCAGGGCAGTTGGATGAAGGAACTGAGCTGGCTTTGCGTGTCTCCCTTCTTTGAACACACCAGCCTTTACTTCTTCCCTGAGCCAATGCTATATTCCTGAGCATAGCATTCCTCTAGCCTAATACCTAGGACTTCAACTTACTGGATTTTACCAGGCAAGTGTCAACTCTTTGTCTTCTTCAACTAGGACCCTGTCTCACCCCTATAGCAAGTCTTTCTCTTTCCCTTCTGCCAGCTCCCAAATCCTGACACAGAGACTTATTATTATTCATTGTGAAATCTTGGCATTAGCTTAGGTTTCTTCCTAACTAGTTCTTATTGTTAGCATTCTGGCCCACCCAGCATCCTGACATCATCATCCTGTGGTGGGGGAGCCCTTTGAGCCATGCCCTAAAGTACTGCCCCTAGTGAGGTAGCAGGTAGCTGTTACACCTGCCTATTACCTTGAGGTATATGCCCCTGGGGCATGGACACTGGGGGACCTTTATGATGTGGGATACATATATGTTCTCCCATCTTCGCTACCTCATGGTTTTGGATGCTGGTATGGACCAGAGCAGAGCTCACCAGAGAACCACGTTGGACCATGCCTCACCCTTCCAGGATTCCATGACCAGTTCCTTTATTCTGTCTTGTGAGTTAACCCCCAAATAAACTCCTTTGATCATTAAGCAGACTCCATGGATTGCTAGTGATATAATCCCAATATTATCCTACATAAAGTCCCCTTTAAGAGAAAACTCTTCCCCCTTCTCCCTATTCCCACAAGGTGCACACTTCACTTCCTCTCTCTCTCTCTCTCTCTCTCTCTCTCTCTCTCTCTCTCTCTCTCTCTCTCTTCCTCTCTTCTCCTTCCCTCCCTTCCTTCTTCCCTCCCCCTTTAATAATAAAAGTTTTCACATGAGTGCCACCTGCATGATATGTCTTTCCCATGGCTCCCACCTGCTGTGACCACCACCTGCCATGTCTGCATGGCATGTCACTTTCTCACCTACAGTGTCGCTCCTTGGCTCCAACACACCAAGGTCTCTCCCACCATTTTTACATCATTGGTGCTATGTGACTCAGCAGAGGCCCTCCTGGCACTTTCTCCTGCCTGCTGGCAGTCTGAGAAACACTAGGACCCATGGAACCTTCAACACTCACTTCATCCAACACCACCATAACTGGTAAACCCCCATTCTGGCTATTTCCCATGAGTGAAGATTCATCTTGTCTCAACTGTGGTTTCTCACCTTTTGGTCCCTTACATAAGCCTTGGTACTGGGTGACGACATACCCCTTGGGCTTCACCCTGGCCCCCGCTCTCTTTTTGATGAATCATTGAGCAGCTTGCACCTTTAAATCGATCCTCAGTTAATCTCTGGGACACCAGAGAGGAAAAGCCATTGGATCTCATTTCCCTGTGCTGTGCCTCAGTCGTGGGAAATATGCCTTCTGTCAGCAATCCAATAGATCCAAAGATTCTTGGTCTGTACACTTCCATCCCTTACCCCGTTGTCTGTCCTGTTCACTCTCCTTGGGCTTTAGCCCACTGGATGCCTCCCTCCTGTGGCCGGCAGAAATGGAAGACCTGGGCTTGACCGCTCCCCTTCCACCGTGGCTACAGCTTAGCCTGCCTTGCTTTTACTCAAAATGTCTCATTCCTCTGTTCTGTCTCTGTCTGGCCCCTCCCTCCTGTGGCTGCCACTGCTGCTGCCCACACCTTCTTGCTCCAGTACATGAAGCTTGAAAGTTTCCTGGGAAGTTTTGTCCATTGTTCTGTTAAGAAAAAAGTTTATTTCTTATGTGCAAATGGAAATGTGTGACTGAGGTGGCCATGTGACTGGGTTTCTAACTGATTTCTGAATGCTTGAGATTATCTGTTTCATGTCTCTTGAAAAAAAAAAACAAAAACATATGACCACTTGGGCAGGCAGACAGGTCATATGGCCTTATTGTCATAGGATTCCACTGCCATCTTTACTAAGGGCAGTGGGAAGTCACTTCCTGTCCATAGCCCAAGCATAAGTAGGGGCAGCACACACTTGTGTGGATGGGGGCCTGGAGACCTATTCTCTTCCTCTCTCCTGGACTCTCAGGCACTAGCTGTTGCCACATGCTGGTGATGAGGCCGGAAAGGACTTTGGAAAAACATTTTCCTGCTCGAAGCAAGCCAGTTTTCAGTTCCCTATGGGCAGGACAGCAAACTCCTGTGGCTCCCACTGGCCCCAAAGGATCAGCTTTCCTGGCTCTCCTGCTCCAGCCACCCCGTCCCATGCCAGTGGGTGGGGCTTCTCCCATGCTGGGGTAAGGTGGCAACATTTAAATGCTTGGGAGGTTATGAAAAAGGTTTTCTTGCTTTGTTGGAAAGTTAGCTATTTCTAAAAAAAAAGGTTTGTACCTTGAGATTTACAGCTGAGGGTTACAAATATATGACACAGATAAAGTTCCAAAGAGAGTCCAGTTGCACTGGTGTACCTTAACAGTTTTGCCGGATGATAGCCACCAGAAGCACCAGCCACAATGGAATGGAGCAGGCTAAGATCTAGAAGGAAGGGTATGTACATGCTACCAAGGATGGGACCAAAGAAGTGATCCAAGAGGACTATGAATAAATCCCAGATATTAAACTTTAGATTGTTTGTACTATTGGAAGTTAGTTTTCCCTTATATGGATTATGATTATGCCCTGTTTTCTCCCTTTTAAAATAAAAGAGGGTATTTTATTTTTGATATTGCAGGAAGACATTTGAGCGATTTTAAACCTTTTTCAAGAACAGTTTTTAAGATATTTAAATTTATAAGACTATGGCCAACTTGTCAGCTCATTTTATATATATAAAAATCAAGGCTTACTTTTTCTAAGTTACTAGGTCTTTTGATAAGAAAATGTTCTAAGACATAAAAGTCCATGCAAGCTTTGAGGGTCTCAAAAATGATTTAAGATATAAATATTATTTAAAAATATATAAATAGATAATTTAAGTGCTTCAGATTACTTTCTCCTTCTATGATATTGTTATATTAAGATTTCAAAAGTTCAGATTTTAATATTAATAGAATTCTGATACTGTTTGGGCCACAAGCTCAAGATTTTAGATTTTCTTTGGTTGTCTTACAAATATAAACTTAAATGTATGAGTTTACTCCTGCTATTTTATAGATCCCCATTACCTGCTTTCTCTACAATTTGGATTTCAATTGATTGAGAATACTAATATATCTAAAACTTTTATGTCCTTTTATAAAATAAGAATTTATATAACCTTCAGAGCATCAAAAGAAGTCATAAAACTTGAATCCACTTCACAGAGGTCAGAAGGACTCCAGAAGTACAGCTTGAGTTTTCTCCACCTGTCTATTCCTGAGGATGGTATTTTTCTCTCTCCTGCTCTCCCTTTCCCAATTACTAAGACTATAGGCCTAAAAGTTCCAAATAAGTTCATAAATTGTAACTTCTGTTCCTAATTTGAACTTTTCCCAACAGGTATCCACTTGGCAGGCAGACACATCCAAGCATCAGTTGCTAACTGCTACCTGCTGGCTTCAACCTGTGAGCCATTGGACTTACTTAAAAGCTGAAATAGACCAACCCAGCCGATATAAATGCTCCTTGTTTCCAGCTGGGTCATATCAGTTGCTTCTGATAAATGCCTCATTGCCTAAATTCTCCCCTTACCTTTGACTAGCCTTTCATCATTGTTGGGCTTCGACTATCTATGCCCCATTTCAGCTTGAAATAGCTGTAAAAGAGAGTACATCATCCCTGGCCCCAAAAGAGGCTAAAAATGCTAAGTCAAAGGGAAACTCCCTGTCAAGGGGACAAAATGTCTACCTATAATGGCTATTGACAAACTAGGAAACTGGGCCCAGAGTTGTCAATTGATAGATTTATTAACTAAAATGGTTCTACCGTAAGATAAAACACTCGACCTTTATGCAGAACCAAAGAAGTATTATATGGGCTTAAGAAATTGTTATTTCCAATGATATCATGAAATTTGCAGGCAAATGGATGGATCTAGAAAATATCATCTTAAGTGAGGTAACCCAGACTCAGAAGGACAAACATAGTATGTACTCACTCATAAGTGGATACTAAATGGGAGGAAAGGGATGGCCAGACTGCAACCCACAACTCCAGAGAGGCTAGCTAACAGGAAAAGACCCTAGGAGGGACACATGGATGACCCTGTGAAGGAGAAGTGGATGAGATCTACATGAGTGGACTGGGTGTGGGGGGGGGGTGGCAGAGGGCGAGGAGTGGAGGATGAAAACATAGGGAAATGGGAGGGTCAAGCTGGAACAGGGACAGAGTAGGAGGGCAAGGAGGAAGATACCATGATAGATGATATCATGGGAATAGGAAGAGGACAGGTGCTGGGGAGACTCTCAGGAATCCACAAGGTTGACCCCACCTTGGTCTGCTGGCAGTGGTCCAGAGGGTGCCGGGAGCAGTCTACTCTAGTGACCAGTCTAGCAAATAACCTAGCTGTCATCATAGAGCCTTTGTCCAGTGACTCATGGAGGCAGATACAGAGATCCATGGCCAGGCACCAGGCTGAGCTCCAGGAATCCAGTTGTTGAAAGAGAGGAGAGATACTGCAGGCGAGGGACGTCGAGATCATGATGGGAAGAAGTGCAGAGATGACCGGTCACACTAGTGGAAGCCCATGAACTGTGGACTGGTGGCTGTGGAGCTCTCATGGGACTGGACTAGGCCCTCTGGATAGGGAAGACGGTTGTTTGGCTCAAACTGTTTGGGGGGCACCCAGGCAGGGGGATCGGGATCTGTCCCTGGTCTATGGGCAGGCTTTTGGAACCCGGTGCCTGTGGTGTGATACCTTGCACAGCCTTGGTGCAGTGGGAAAGGGCTTGGACCTGCCTAGGCTCAGTGTGCTGGGCTCTGCTGACTCCCCATGGGAGACCTCGATTTGGGGGACGTGGGGATGTGGGGTGGCTTGGGAAAGAGGGCTGGGGGTGGGAGGAGGGAGGGGGGTCTGTGGATAGTATGTGGAGTGAGTAGAAAATTTCTTAATAAAGAAAAATTAAAAAAAGAAATTGTTATTTCTATATAATCTGGCTGTACTCAAGGGACCTGGCTATACTACAGGACCCATGCAAGGCCTGAGGAGAGCAATGCTGTTTTTATGTTAAACACTTGGGGGATCATTAGAAACTCCATGGCCCTGCTAAAAAAGTAGACTATGACAGAGAAAAGCAGCAGCAACAAGGAAACCACCCTGGTATATGCCTTAGCTAGCTCCTTAGTGATCTTGCTTCTTTTGAACTTTTTACAGGGGTAGCCTAGGATCACCTGCATGTCAGATGTTTGAATTGAGATTCACAATGACAAAACTGCAGTTATGAAATAGCAACAAGTCTCAAATATTTTGGATTGGTATGATGATAGAAATGTAAAGCTATGTTTGAATCAATTCTGGTTTATAATATACTCTATATGATAATAGAAATTAAAAGTTATAAAGATCTATTCAGATTAACAAAAGCTACCTCAGAATTATACCTATGTCTTTGCCAAGTGCTCAACACCAAGCTTCTAGGAATTTAAATAAATGATGGAATTTGATAAGCAAGATATATATTATATAATGGAGTTTCTGGTCCCCCGAAAGCATTCTTTTCTCAGAGTTGGACCATACCCCAACTCACAAGCCCTTTTTCTTAGTCTTATGAAAGCTGCTAAAATATTAAAGACTGTTAGGGAACATAAGCTGATAGTCAGTCATTCATACCTAATAGACTGTCCTCAAATACTCAGAGATCTACAGAATATGGCGTTTAAATGTTTAATTAGAAAGCTCTTTTATGATAAAGAGACATGCTAGCTCCTAGCTGCACCTTTACTTCCACCAAAGAAGATGGACAGGCACAGAAGAACCTCCACCCAGAACTTGCTCCAGAGTGGCAGCACCAGCCACTGAGCAAAAACTGACTTTCACCTCAACTACTGCCTTTTGCCTCGACTGCTGCCAGGGCCTTCTTCAGACCATGGACAACAGGACTCTGGGTAACCCATTGCCTCACTTTTGCCTAGGCAAAGTAGGCTGGCCCTCCCCACAAGTTCCTATCCTCCAACTGTTGGATCTTCTGAAGCCTGGCAGCTGAAGACTGATGTTGTTGCCCTGAGACCTCTGCCCTCAATGATCACCCTGGGGTGGCTGTCTAGGTAGCCATCAGGTGAGTCTCTGTCACTTTTAATCCCTAACTCAGGTAAAATTTGTCCTTCTCAGATCTCTGATGTCTTTTGATGACCAGGCTTTGTCAGTTTAACAGCAGCAACCAAGGCTTCAGCTACCTTCTCAGTTTTCTATGTAAAATTCACAGGGCTCATTCCCTTAGAGCTAATACTAAGCCTAGACACAGTTCACCTTGCTACCAGACTCAAAAAGGGATAACTCACTTTGCAATGATGGCTCTCAGTATCTCCTGGTGAATTAGATGAAAAGAAGGTGCTTTAAGGTTTGTTTATGTGAAGACAGGAAAGCTGTCTCACTTCTGCTTATCTGTCTCAGATCTGATGGTGTTTGATGACAAGGGTACTAATAGATTTTTTCCAATGAACAGTTCTCCCAACTCCAAGGTTACAAGCAGCTTGGTAGATCATTAGTAAGTTTCCTGTTTAAAGTACAGACAGGTGTGCCTCATTCATAGACTTCATGGCACAGGATAAACTGGTTTCAGATGTAACTTCATAGATTCAGAGTTTTAACATTGATAAATGCAGTTTTGATAAACAGAGCACTGACTACAGTCTTAGGAATCCTCAAATTTCTGTGGATTTTACTGGTCCCAGCTTTTAGAGACAGGGTATCATTAGAGAGGGTATGGAAGCCTCCCTCCTCCTCCTTCACCCACTCAAACACTTCCATTCGGTAAATTTCCTCTGGTTATAGATTTAAAGATGTGTTTCACTGGGCAGAAACCAAGCCCTAGAAAATGTTCATACCTTTTAACCCAAAGTCATAGCTTTTGCTATGACACCAAGATGTAAATCTCTTCCAGTTGTTTTACAAACACTTGCAGGTTCTTGCACAGATACACTCTTCCTGCCAGACTCATGCCAAGGCAACACTCTCAAAAAGGCCCTCTAGATACACCACCAGTCACTGTACCAATCGAGGATACCAACCAGGTGAATACTGGCAGGTTAACTTCATCCACATGCCCACTCATAAAAACTCTATTTCCTAATTTGTTGACACTTTAATGGGATGGATAGAAGTGTTCCCATCTCCAGAGAACAAAGATGTAATGGCTCCAGTACTCCTAGAGCATATCGCCCCTCAGTGCTGCTACCACCACTGCAGACGCAAAGGCGTATATCTGATCTTCACTTGGCTCATCCACCCTTGCTTCTTCTTTACAATCAGGGCAATTATCCATTCCATTCTTTCTGGCAGCTACATCACTCTTCCCATGGCTAGCCCCATTCATAGGGCCAGTGTTAATAAGCTATATTTTCTTCTAGCAACCTGCCTTCTTAGCTCCCTCAAGGAACAAATGCCCAAGGTCTCCACAATGATAGCTAACTGAATGCTTCTTCACTCATACCTCCCACTGTGCGTGACCCCAACTCCCAACTTCCCCTCCTCACTTTGTCCCTAATCAGCAGGAAGCAGTCTCAAGAATTTGGCACCCTCATTTACCCACACACTTGCTATCCATAACTCATAATAATCAAAAAGGTAGAAATGTTAGCATTCTGGCCCACCCAGCATCCTGACAACATCATTCTAAACAAAGTCCCCTTTAAGAGAAAACTCCTCCTCCCCTCCACTATTCCCATGAGGTGTGTACCTCTGCTCTCTCTTTCTCCTCTCTCTCTCTCTCTCTCCCTCCCTCCCTCTCCTCTTCTTCCCTCCCTTCCTTTCTCCTTTCCCCCCTCTAATAATAAAACTTTTTACATGTGTGCCACCTGCATGATATGTATTTTCTATGGCCCCCACCTCCTCTGGCCACTGCCCATTGTGTCTGCATGGCATGTGTCTTTCTCACCCACTGTGGGGCTCCTCAGTTCCAACCCAGCAAGGTCTCTCTCCTGACATTTTACACCACTTAACTAAAGTTAACCCATTTTTTAAATATACACACTTCTTATGTGACCCATCAAGCAGGCCAGGGTATTCGTGGGTCTCAAGCCGGGAAACACCTGAAAGCCAAGGGGGCGAAAAGGGAAGGGAGCCAGGCGCATATAATAATTGACAAGAGTCAGTCTGAGTCGTGTCAAGGCTCCGTTTATTAAAATGGGTGGGGAAGCTTTTATGCAGGGCTTCAGGCAGGGAGGGGGAACAGAGAAAGGAGAGTGGAAAATTTTCAGAAGAAGTCAGAGTGGTCGGGTGAGGTCTCTTTGGCCCCAGGCTCCTGCAGCTGGCTGATTAGCATCTGTTTGCAAGGAGAGAAGAATGGGAATTCCTGAGGGAAGGTTAGGGTGAGGTCGCTTTGGTCCCAGGCCCCTGTTGTTACTGAATGAGGCCTTATCTAATCGTACATGTTTGTGGTTAGGCCAAGGTCGTCTTGTTTTGCAAGACTCCAAGCAGGAAATTCCAAACATACCTGGGTCAAACAGTCCTAGGTCAGTCTCCAACACTTATGTAGCTTAGTTACCTTTACTCTGTACTGCCCATTCTGCTTCCTCTTCATGTGGTTGTTGACCCCATCTTTCTTCCTCTCTGAGTCCTCTCTGTCCCCAGAAGTTCCTTCAATTTGTGTGACAATATTCATGGTTCATTTTTTTTCTGAAAGGAGTGTAATTGACTCTCATTAGCTTCTCAATGGGATACACTAACAAAAACACAGAACTTAAAGCTCACAGAGCAGTAGAGATCTGATGTTTTCCTATATGTGAAGTTTCTTGATAACCATCTTCCTTGTTCAGGTTGCATGAAGCTTTCCATCCTCTCCTGTCTGGGAGAACAAAGTAAATCATTTAAGAATTCCATTTATTCTTTCCTCTTTCTTTCTTTCTTCTTTATTTATTTCTTTAAAAATATTTACTTTGTTACTATTTGTACATATTGTAGAAGAAAGGTCTGTTAAATAAGAAACACAGAGCCAATGCAGAGATGAAAGTCCAAGAGGTCACAGCTAAGAGCCTTACCCTTCACTGCTGCAGCTGTCCTCTTCAGCCAAGAGAACTACTTCTTGTCTGTTTGTCTGTTTTATAGACTTTCTATTCTGCCTTCTCATTGGTTGTAAACCCAACCACATGACCTACTCGTCAATACCTGTCTGTACAGACCTCCAGATCTTTTATGGTTGGTATTGAGATTAATGGTGTGTGTCTCCATGCTGGCTGTATCCTTGAACACACAGAGATCCACCTAGCTCTGCCTCCCAAGAGCTGGGATTAAAGGCGTGCACCACCACCGCCCAGTTTCTGCTATGGCTTGCTATTAGCTCTGACCCCAGGCAACTTTATTTATTAACATATAAATAAAATCATATTTCAGTACAATTAAAATATAACCATATTTCCCCTTTTCTATTTTAATAAAAAGAAAAAAGGAAAAAGGTTATAACATAAGAAAAACTATATACAAAAGTATAATAACTATATACCATATATACAAGTAATAAATACCTAAACAATGTCTAGTCCATTTGTATTTGACAAATTCAGAGAAAATAATTCCATTATCTGTCCTATTTTGGTAAGTCCAAAATGTACCTAATTCACTTTCTATCCTAACTAATCTTTAACTATAACTAACTAATCTTCAACTATAACTAACTAATCTTCAACTCCCTCAGAGACCCAAGAAGGAAATAATATTACCTAATAAAAAATAAAAACAGGAAGTGCATGTAAGCAGCTTCCAAAAAAAATGTGAGTTGACAGAAACAGCCAGCTGCCTGGACAGTCACCTGAGGTTTCTCCGCAGTGTTGGGGCATCATCTTCAGCCTATAGGCTTAGCATATCTGACAGACTCATTTGTGAAGTAGGATGTACACAAGGTCAATAGTTCAACCTCACATTGGGTGAGAGCAGTCCATGTACCAGAAACACCTGAATTCCACTAGTGTCATGTCATGATTCAGGATTTTAAATTCTGGAAATTGTTGATTTTTTTTAATTCAGCTGTCCATTCTTCTTGGCTATGTGTGTGTGTGTGTGTGGCTTCATCTCAGCATCCCATTCTTCTTCATATTCTTCTGTTAAATGCCAGTCTACTATTGAAAGGTGTGAGTTTAGTTACTCTTCAAAAATAACTGTTTCAGCTGCTGTTCCACTGCACATCAGAAGCCATCAGCCCACTGCCTGTTCAGCTGCCTTTGAAGAAAAGGGCACTGTACCTTTTCCAGATTGTGAAGGCCACTTCAGGGATGGTGCCATATTGTCCTGGCCTCAGAAGATGCCTTTTGATAAAGCCATAACCACACTTGTTTTGGCAAGAATGAAAGTTAACTCCATGTGCAGTTTCTCCAATGCCCATATTCTCTCTGAAGTAGATTGGTACTACCAGGAGCCAACATGTCTCATAGTCATAACAAAAAGAAAATTTTTCTAAGTAATTAAAACATTTTAAATGCCATATTCTGTAGATCTCTGAAGGGCTTGAAGATGACCTGTCTATCTAAAGTATATCTGCTCAATCTTGAAAACATACCTAATATGACTACAAGTTCTATTATAATGTCTAACTACTAACTTTCATTTCTTTATATCCTAATAGTTGGTAATAATAACATTCAAGGATCATAAAATTGCATTACATTGTTAAATGAACAGTATAAGTGCAGTTAGAAATATACATATAGCATTTTCTAACAATATCAATTTCAATATATATACTTTGTATATAATATAAAACAATCCAATCCAATGTAAAGTATTTAAAACTAGTAATTGTCTTTTTATTTTTCTTTTCTTCTTTTTTTAAACAAGAACCTTAAATCTAATCTCCTTTGCTTAGCCCTTTTCCTAATCCTTGACATCAACTTTTAACCAACCCCCCTAAACAATGAAAATTATCCCAGACCCAAAACCCATTAAAAGACCAAAAAAAACCACCCATCCCACACCACCTCTTTGGAAATGTGGGCATCGTATTCTTAAAATTGCTTCCTGCTGGGTATGGGCGAAGGTATCTTTATCCTGAAAAGAAAAATTTTAGGTTAATTGTCAAATTCTAGGAAAGGTAACTATATCCTTTGTTATCCAGTCTGTGTATAATGCCAAAGTTCAGGGTTTATCTCAAGTCCTTATTCAAGTAGTCTTTGAGACTGGATCATCTCAGCTAGCCCTCTCAAAATTGCTCTGAGCACTTTGTAGTTCAAAGCTTATCTATAGATGATGTTTGTCAGCTTAGTGATATTATTATTGTCCATGTGGCATTGTCATTGTTGTGGGGCCCCATCTTCTTCCTGGAGACTTCAGTTGATGTTAGGCCTGGCTGTGATTTCCTGCAGAAAACTGATAAGAGACTCGAACACAAAGACATATATATATGCAGCTAATTGAAGCCTTTTTTCTAGAGTTAGTTAGTATTCTATATGACCATTCATATCGTAACAAAGTTTAAAATGTATATATATATTATTCTTGTAAATTTTGATATAAAATTCATACTTTAAGAAAAGTTTAGCCGGGCGTTGGTGGCGCACGCCTTTAATCCCAGCACTTGGGAGGCAGAGGCAGGCGGATCTCTGTGAGTTCGAGGCCAGCCGCTACCAAGTGAGCACGAGGAAAGGCGCAAAGCTACACAGAGAAACCCTGTCTCGAAAAACCAAAAAAAAAAAAAAGAAAAGTTTAAAGAATCAGAATAGAATCAAAGAGTTGAGTTTAGTAATAGAATAGTCCCTTAATTAATTTGGTTTTTCTCCTGTCCCATAGCAGAAGATGACTCTTTTCTTCTGGCATGATACAGGGAGTTTGATTTTCCTTTTAACAACATGCCTGAGTTTAAAGAAGGAGAGAGCCATTCTCCAACTCCAAAGTCAGCTTTAAATTTTAATTGAACTGGGACTATTAGAAGACCAATAGTGTTAAATTTCTTTAGAGAAGAGCAGAAACAAACATTTAGGAAGACTTATGAAATTTTTTAGATGATATACCAATAAGCCATTTCACTCTGTTTCCTGCGATAGTTGATTTGTCCTTTTTCTTCAGTTGTCTCATTTGTCCAGTGTTCTTCAGATTCCATAACCTTCATTCTCCTAAAAGACAAAAACAAAAACCTTTCCCCAAGACTAATTTTAGGGAGGTTCCTTTTTGGCAAGTTATTATCTGATTAAATGAAAAGGCATGTGTTACTGGTATAAGTTAGTTTAAATTGGATGTTCATGCTGGTTGATGAACTATCACCTCCTCTAATTAAGAGGTTTCTTGTTCAAATCGAACCTTTATCAATTTTGATGGTACCCACAGCTTATCTTCTCCTGTAGAAACAATAGCAAAACCTCATCCCCAACATAACACATATCCTGGTTTCCATTCTGAGGTCAGCACATCCTTAAAGTATATAGGCTGATTTAATTCTGTAGTTTTTTTCTATTATCCAATGTCTCTCTGCAGCTGTTGTTCCTTTCTCATTGGCACTGAGAAAATTCAAAGTTAATAGAGCATTATGCAGTCTATTTCTGGGGGGTATTGTTACCCCTTTCTGTTTATTTAGCATATCCTTTAGAGTTCTGTTTGATCTTTCTATAACTGCTTGACCTGTAGGATTATGTGGTATACCTGTAATATGCTTTATATTGTAATAAGCAAAAAACTGTTTCATTTTAACAGATACATATGATGGAGCATTGTCAGTTTTGATTTGTGCAGGTATACCCATGATGGCCATAACTTCTAGCAAATGAGTAATTATAGAATCAGCTTTTTCAGAACTCAAAGCAGTTGCCCATTGAAATCCTGAATAAGTATCGATGGTGTGGTGTACATATTTCAGTTTTCCAAATTCTACAAAGTGAAACACGTCCATCTGCCAGATTTCATTCCTCTGAGTACCCTTTGGGTTACATCCTGCTGGTAATGGCGTTTGAATGTAGAAGGAACAAGTAGGACATTTCTTTACTATTTTTTTGGCTTGTTGCCAGGTTATGGAAAAATCCTTTTTTAAACCTTTACTATTGACATGATGTTTTTTATGAAATTACAAGGCCTCCAGCACATTTCCTATCAATAATTCATCAGTCTCATCATTGCCTTGTGCTAGAGGGCCTGGCTGACCAGTATGAGATCGGATGTGAGTTATATATAAAGGATGACTCCTTTTCCTGATTGTATCTTGTAATTGAATAAATAGTGAAGTTAATTCTGAAGCATCAGGGATAAATTCTGCAGTCTCAATATGTAATACCACTCTTTCAGCATACTGAGAGTCAGTAACTATGTTGAGAGGTTCTGAAAAATCCATTAATACCAACAGAATAGCATACAATTCTGATTTTTGAACTGAATTATAAGGACTTTGAACCACTTTACTTAAATTTTCAGATTTGTATCCTGCCTTTCCTTGTTTGTTTGCATCTGTATAAAATGTATGAACTCCAGATATGGGTTTTTCCCATACAATTCGAGGCAAGATCCAATCAGCTCTCTTTATAAGATCAATTCTATTGCTTTTGGGATATTTGCTGTTAATTTCTCCCAAAAAATTACTGCAAGCTCTTTGCCAAGGTTCACTTTCTGTCCATAATTTTTCAATGTCCTCCTTAGTTAAAGGTATGACAATTTCTGCTGGGTCTATTCCTGCTAATTGACGTAGTCTCAATTTTCCTTTCCAAATCAAGTCAGAGATTTTTTCCACATAAGTTTTTAATTTTTTATTCAGTTTATTTGGTAAAAATATCCATTCCAATATAATATCTTCCCTCTGCATTAATATTCTTGTAGGAGAATGCCTAGAAGGTAAAATAACCAAAATGCAATCAAGCTTTGGATCAATACGATCCATGTGCCCTTCATGTACTTTCTTTTCTACCAAGGCCAATTCTTTCTCAGCTTCAGGTGATAATACTCTTGGACTATTTAAGTCCTTGTCACCTTCTAAGGTTTTGAACAAATTATTCAGTTCATCATTTTTTACCCCAACAATAGTTCATAGATGAGAAATGTCTCCAAATAATCTTTGAAAGTCATTAAATGTATGTAGTCGATCTTCCCTAATTTGCACCTTTGGGGGTCTAATTTTTTGTAGCTCTATTTTACATCCTAAATAATTAATAGAATCTCCTCCTTGTATCTTTTCAGGAGCAATTTGTAATCCCCAGCAAGGCAAAATTGTCTTTACTTCTTCAAACATTCTTTCTAAAGTATCTGCATTTGAGTCAGTTGGTAAAATATCATCCATATAATGATAAATTATAGATTTAGGAAATTTTTTTACATATCACTTCCAATGGCTGTTGTATAAAATATTGGCACAGAGTTGGGCTATTCAACATTCCCTGTGGGAGGACTCTCCATTGAAATCTTATTAACCAGTTGAGAATTATTGTAAGTAGGCACCGTGAAGGCAAATCTTTCTCTGTCTTTTTCTTGTAAGGGTATTGAAAAGAAACAGTCTTTTAAATTAATAACTATGAGAGGCCATCCTTTTGGTAATAGAGTAGGCAAAGGAATTCCAAATTGTAGAGATCCCATTGGCTGAATTACTTTGTTAATTGCTCTAAGGTCTGTTACCATTCTCCATTTACCAGATTTCTTTTTAATAACAAATATAGGAGAATTCCAAGGGCTGGTTGATTCTTCAATATGCTGAGCATTTAACTGTTCTTCTACTAGCTCTTCTAAAACCTGGAGTTTCTCTGTTGTTAAAGGCCATTGCTGAACCCATACAGGCTTGTCTGTTGACCATTTTAAAGGTATAGCTGTTGGTGTTTTTGGAAGATTATCAGTTATTGTGCCCTGTTTTTTTATAACATGGATGGCTAGTGACCACTCATTAGAATAATATCTTCTAATATTTCTCTCAGAAACATGTGCTAGTTTATGATTTGTTTCTGAGGTTGGAGGGATGTTAATCTGAGTATTCCATTGTTGCAACAGCAACCAACCACATCAGTCAGTATGAGCAAATGCCCCACAGACATGCCACAGGTCAATCTAATGGAGGTGATTCTTCAGTTGAAGTTCCCTCTTCTCAAGTATGGTGGTTTGAATAAGAATGACCCTCACAGACTCATATACCTGAATGCTTAGTCACCAGGGAGTATGACTTTGACAGAGTTGTAAGGATTAGGTGGACAGTGGTGGCTAACATCTTTGATCCCAGCACTCAGGAGGCAGACACAGGTGGACCTCTGTGAGTTCAAGGCCAGCGTGGTCTACAGAGTGAGTTCCGGGACAGCCAAGCTGTAACAGAAATAAACCCTGTCTTAATAAAAAGGCAAAAAAAAAGGATTAAGAAGTATGGCCTTGTTGGAGGAAATGTATAACTGAGGATGGCCTCTGAGAACCAGGCTCTCTCTCTCTCTCTCTCTCTCTCTCTCTCTCTCTCTCTCTCTCTCCTCTGTGGATACTATGGAGCAGGATGTACCTCACAATTGCTGCTCTAGCACCTGCCTGTATGCTGTCATGTTCCCTACCATGATGATAACAGACTAAACCCTGGAAACTATATGAAAACACCTGTATTAATCGGAGTTATCTAGAGTAACAGAACTATAGAATGGATTTCTATATATCTATAGAACGGGGATTTATTAGAATGATTTACAGGCTGTGGTCCAGTTAATCCAACAATGGCTGGTTTGAATGGAAAATCTAAGAATCCAGTAGTTTCTCAGTCAACAAGTCTTGATGTCTCAGCTGGTCTTCAGTATATAGTGGAGTACTGAAGAAGTAGGTTCTAATACCAATGAAGGACTAGAATTGCTAGCAAGGTGAGAGCAGGCAGGCAAAGAGCAAAACCTTCCCTCTTCCTGCAGAAGGCATGACCTAGATTAAATCTGAATTAAAGTTGTGTCTTCTTACCTCAAACACTCAGATTAGAAGTAGATCTTTCTACTTCAAATTAAGCAAAAATCTCTCACAGGTGTGACCTTCATTTGGGGGTTTTAATTTCAGATATAGTCCAGTTAACAACCAAGAATAGCAATCACAATAATGGTGGGAATAAGTTGTTAATAGTGAAATATGGCCTTAATAGTATCCCAAATTGGCTAAATTAAGAAGATATAGAGCCAGGCATTGGTGGCACACACCTTTAATCCCAGCACTCAGGAGGCAGAGCCAGGCAGATCTCTGTGAGTTCAAGGCCAGCCTGGTCTACAGAGTGAGATCCAGGATAGGCACCAAAACTACACAGAGAAACCCTGTCTTGAAAAGCCAGAAGAAGAAGAAGAAGAAGAAGAAGAAGAAGAAGAAGAAGAAGAAGATATAGAATGGGTATATTCCTTTACATTATTTTCTATTCTACTTTAGTTTAACTGACTTTCATTGAGCACAAATGAGTTAGTTTTCAGTATAATTAAACTCATTGGCATTTGTTTTGATATTTATTCATCACTCTAATGATATAAATTCACAGTTGTAAAGCATGGTATGTGCCAAGCATTATGCAGAAGTCTTAGTTAGGCAGGGAGGTAGATCCAGGGAGCCAAGAAACACTGAAGCTGCTTTTGGGAGAAGGATGCTTATAGAATCCTCACCTGTAATTCCAGCCACTACTCCCCCAGCACAGCTGCAAGTGATCTTAGGACATCCTAAAGTAGGTAGGACAAAGGCTAGATGGAAGGGGGACTAAATGGGTGGCTTCCCTTAGGTCATAATACACAATGGGTTAGGACTCTATAGTGATGCAGTTGTTTTAGAGTCACTAACACTCCTCTCAGTAATCCATCACTCATGAACCTGCAAGTAAATTTAAAATAGTTGGCTCACCAAGTTGGACTGGGGTGGATTCCTTACTTTTTAGTCTACCTTTGGTGCCCTGTTCAGGGTAAATATCCATCTGTTCAAGACTCCTCAAGGAGAGTTAACTTGGTAACATGGTGGCTTTGTTTATCTATTCTGAATAATATTGGCATGAAGGCCACATAAATAAAGTGCCTCTTGCTGGGTTTTGGTTTCCATTTGCTTGGTATGATGCCATCTTTCCTTTCATTGTCAATTTGTGTATGCCTTTGCAAGCAAGATATATTTCTTAAAAGATAATGTAATGTTGGGTATCATTTTTAATACAGTCATTTCTGTGTATTAATTAAAAGTTACAATTAGGGCTATTATTAAAAGGGGGTTGCTGATCCTATCATTTTGTTTGACATCTTTCTGTTTGGTTTTCTTTTTTTTTCTTTCTTGCATATTTATATTAAAGGTTTGGTGGTTTACTTGGTTGAACATGATTGGTTCTTTCCTCATGCATCTACTCTTCTCATGAGTTGTATTCTTTCCTATATTCATAACTGAGACACTTTCTCTTGTGTAGGACTATTTTCTGTATCTTCTGCAATGTGGGCTTGGTGGTCATGAATTGCTTTAATTTGTGATGGTCTTGAAATGTCTTTAATTGTCTTTCAATTCTAAAAGGTAATTTTGCTGAATACCTTGATTAGCAGTTATTTACTTTCAGGGATTAAAACATATTATTCCAGGATTTTCCTATTTTAGGGTTTCTGTTCAGTGGCTTGATGCTATTCTGATAGTTTTTTTCTTTGTTAGCTGTTTTTATCTTATATCTTTTAACAGTGTTTCTTTGCTTTGCAGTTTGATTTTTTTTATTATAATGTGTCAGGGAAAGGTCCTCCTATGGAAAGGGTCTAAATATCTCCTATTCTGGCATGCCACTATCTTCCCCTAGCCATTGGAGGTTTTCGCTATAATTTCATTGAATGGATTTTCTATGTCTTCTCTTTAGATCTCAGCTCCTTGTTCTCTCCATGTGTTTGCTCATTTGACCATGTTCCACAGTTTTTAAATGCTGTAGCTATGTCTTTTATTTACTTTCTTTACTGTTGCCTATATGTAGTAGTTCTCAACATGGTCTTCTGCCCCTGATACACTTTCTTCTGATTGTGTGGTTTAATGGTGATGTTTTCCCCTGTGTTTTTTATTTGTTTATTGAGTATTCATTTCTAATATTTGTTTATTTCAGAAACCTGTTGGTTTGTTGAATTTTTCATCAATGTTTCATTCTCTTCTGAATTATCAACTTTCTTATCTACAACCCAACTTGCTTTTCTTACTCTGTTGATCCAAGTTTTTCCTCTTTTAAATTAACAATTATTTTTTTGAAGCTGACTTTTGAATCCTTTGCCCAGCATTTTTACCATTTCAGTATCTTTGGGTACTTTTGGCTCAATACCCAGTTTTATATTGCATATTCACTCTGCCTATGACCCTGGGCTACTTGGGCTAATAGAGGCAGTGCTTCTTGTCTGGTAAACCAGGCCATAAAGGAAGAAATTATAAAAGGCTTTCTGGATACAGGAGCAGATGTGACTATAATTACACCATAAACAAGGCATACAAATTGGCCTCTTCAGAGGGTAGAACTGTAGGCACGGTTCCTAGGAGTTGGACCATTATCTGAGGTAAAATAAAGCACAAGATGGGTTGAATGCATAGGGCCAGAAAGACAGAGAGGAAGGTTGAGGCCATATAATGCTAATGTAACAGTGTATCTATGGGGTCGTGATCTGTTACAGCAATGGAATGCCCAGATTAATGTTCCTCCAATCTCAGGAATATTTTTATAAAACACTATAAAAAACAGTCACTAACCATTCAGCCTACACTGAATATATAAACAGGGCACAAAAGCTATTGAACTCTCAGAGGTACCAATGGTCCTACCCTTAAAATGGTTAACTGACAAACCTGTCTGAGTTGGGCAGTGGCTTATAACATAAACCTGTCTGAGTTGGGCAGTGGCTTATAACATCAGAGAAACTACAGGCCTTAGAACAGCTGGTTAAGGAGCAGCTAAATGCTCAAAATATAGAAGAATCAGTCAGCTCTTAGAATTCTCCTGTATTTGTCATTAAAAAGAAATTTGGAAAATAGAGAATTCCAACAGATTTGAGAGCCATAAATAGAGTGATTCAGCCAATGGGCTCTCTACTACCTGGAATGCCTTTGCCTTCTCTGTTACCTAAAGAATGGCCTATTATAGTTATGGACTTAAAAAACTGTTTCTTCACTATACCTCTACAAAAAAAGGGTAGGGAAATTTTGCCTTCATTGTACCTACTTATAATAATTCTCAACCTATTAAGAGATATCAATGGAAGGTTCTCCCACACAGAATGTTAAATGGCTGCACCCTGTGCCAATATTTCATGCAAAAACTGTTAGATATAATTCATGTATAGTTTCCACAATCTACAATTTAGCATTATATGAGTGATATTTTATTAGCTGATTCAAAGGTAGACACTTTAGAAAAAAATGTTCAAAGAAATAAGAAAGTTTTGCCTTGCTGGGGATTACAAATTGCTACAGAAAAAAATACAGAGGGAGATTCTATTAATTACTTAGGATATAAAATAGGCCTACAAAAATTTTGACCCCAAAAGGTACAAATCAGGAGAGATCAACTGTGGACTTGTAATGACTTTCAAAGACTGCTAGTCGACATTCCCAATTTATGGCCCACTATTGGAGGAAAAAATACAGAACTGATTAATATGTTTCAAACTTTAAAAGTGACGAGGACTTAAATAGTCCAAGAGAATTATCACCTGAAGTTGTGAGAGAATTGGCTATGGTCGAAAAGAAATTACAGGATGCATATATGGATCATCTGGATCTAGACCTGGAGAATATGGCATTTAGATGTTTTAATAACATAGAACTCTGTCGATGTGAGACACAATTGCTCCTGGCAGCACCAATCTACTCCTGAGATGATTGGACATCAAAGACACTCCATATGGAATTTGTCTTCTTCTTGGCAAATATGGTCTGTTGGGCATAGAACTGCCCTTGCCTCAACTGCTCAAAGTAAACACACTGTCCAATCAAGATGAGCAGGACAAAGGGAAAAGCAACTGCTGAACCTTGCCAAACAGGGTAAAAGAGTCTCTCAAAACTTCCTCCTTTTGAAAATGGTCTGTCAGACATTCTAGGCCTGTAGCCAAAAGTGGATGCCCCAATATTGCAGAGAAACCTTGGGTGACTATCCAGGCAGCCAGTTGTTTCCGTCATTCCTTGTATTTTTACAAGTCACTTGCTTGCACTTCCTGCTTACTCAGGTAATATGATTTTCCTTCTCAGGTCTTTGCTGGAGTTAAAGAATAGATGGTTACAATTACATTCCTCTTGTATATTAGCTAGAACATATTAAGTACTAGAGTTAGATTCTTCAGGATAGGCCAGCTATTGGAGTAATCTCTGTAATTTACCATTTACCTGTGGTCTGGACATTTAGTATGTGTGTCTTGCTTGATGTTGCTTTTGTTGGTTGTATTTCCATTTTTGTTTATGTTATTACCTTTTTTTTCTCCTGGACAATCCTTGATATTCATTCTTATTATATATAGTTTTTTATTAGATTTAGAACCTTCTTATTTAGACAAAAAAGGGGAAGTGTAGTGAGTATTCACTCTACCTATTACCTTGGGCTACCTGGCCTGATAGAGGCAGTGCTTCTTGTCTGTTTATGTGACCTCTTAAAAAGGAAGAGAGGGGGGTCATGCTCTCTCTTGGGTTGTGGAGATCAAGCCAGGCAGTGTGAAATGGCATGTGTTAATCCCCATATTTCCTGGACAAAGCAGAAGGACTCTGCAACTGGATCTACCTTATCCTATATCTGTGAGTCTGTATTCCCATAGCACCTATTAATAAATTGATATATATTCTTATATACAACCTTTTGGTTCATGATTCGCAGCCTCACTAAGAGAGTATAAAGCACACTGCTTTCAAATGAGGTTTCTGCTTCCCCTCCTACTGTCAGGTGGCCACTGTGGCCGAGCCATATGATGTGTGTACCTTTTCTCTATATCACACTTGTGTTTCTCTGCAATTGTCAGCTGTTTGTATCCTGGGTTTTTTTGTTTTGTTTTGTTTTGTTTTTGTTTTTTGTTTTTTGGAGTAGTCATGATTAATTATCCTCACTTTTTTTATTCACTGCATTATACTGTAGTGTGAATCTTAATTGGTCTTAATAATAAACACCAGGAGCAGATATCAAGGGTGAATGCTGAAAGATCAGAGAGACAAAGGAACAAGCCACAGCTACCTCTTATCTTGCCTCAGCATAAAAGGGGGATGAGCTCCTGTCTACACCTCCCTAATGATGGGATTAAAGATGTGTGACACCATGGCCTGGCCTCTATGGTTAACTATTGGCTAGCTCCACCCTCTGGTCTTCAGGCAAGCTTTATTTGTTAGAGCATAAACAAAATATCACCACATATCCCCATTTTTGTCTAAAATAAAAAAGGTTATAATTAATATAAGAAAAACTATACAATAATATATATAATATATAATAATATATAATATATACAGGCAATAACTATATCAAGAATGTCTTAGTCCATAAACATTTGACAAATTCAGAGAAAATACTCCATTATCTATCCTATTTTGGTGAGTCCAAAAGGTTGTACCTAATACACTTTCTATTCTAACTTGCATTACCAAAACTATCTTTTAATGTCTCTCAACCCTATACACCTCTTGAGTGAATTTCTTTTCTGAATCTGGTAACAAGGAAAATTATAACTACAATTATAATGATAACTATAGAGTCTTCAACTCCATCAGAGACCCAATAAGGGAATAATATTACCTGAATAAGCAGAAAGTATAAGCAAGTGACTTCCAAAAAATGTTAGAAATGACAGAAACAGCTGGTTGACTAGACAGTCACCAAGGGTTTCTCTGTAATGTTGTGGCATCCATGTGACTTATCATATCTGACAGACTTTTCTGTGAAGCAGGATATTCTAAAGGGCTGTCTTACTTTGTCTTGGCAAAGTCTGGCAGTCACTTTCTTTTGTGTCCTGCTTGTCTAATTTGGGCAGCATACTGCCAGCAGTCGAGGCAAGAGCACTTTCTTGCCCAGTGGCTTACTTTTGCCACAAAGAAAGTAAACTCCAAGTGGAGTTTCTTTGATGCCCATTATCTTCTCCAAAGTATATTGGTGATGCCAGGAGCAGAAATGTCTCATTGTCATAAAAATAGGACCTATCTTATTAAAAAACATCTTAAGTGCCATATTCTGTAGATTTCTGAAGTGTTTGAAGACCACCTGACTACCTAAAATATATGTTTGACCTTGAAAACATACTTAATGTGACTACAAGTTTAATGATAATAGGTGACTAAAGATTAACCTGCATTTCCTTATTATCCTAAATAATTTGTAATAATAACTTTCAGGGACTAGTAATTTGAATTACATTGTTAAATTAGATGTGTAAGTACAATACCTTGAACAAGATTAGAAGTGTATGTATAGTATGTTCTAACAAAAATAATCTCAACTTTGTATCAATATACCAAGATCCTTATCAATGTAAAATGATTAAAACAAGTAGTAGCTTTTTAAAAGTAGATTCAATAATCTACCCTTTTATCCTATCATATCTATATCCCCCTTTTCTTTTTAAAACAAGAACTCTGAATCTAATCTCTTTTGTTCAACTTTTTTCCTGACCATTACCAATAACATCTTGTAACCAACCACCCTAAACAATGACAAACATCCATAACCCATTGAAAGACCAAGAACCATCCACCCCACCTCTTGGGAATGTCGGCATCATGTTCTTAAAATCACTTCCTGCTGTATGGGGGCAATGGCATCTTTAGGGGATCCTGAAAAGAAAAATTTAGGTTAATTGTCGAGTCCTGGGAGAGATAGCTATATCATTTGTTGTCTGGTCTCTGCATAATGGGAAAGTACAAGGCTTGTCTCCAGTCCTGGCTAGATTAGTCTGTGAGGCTGGATCATCTCAGCTAACCATGTCAAAACTGTCCTGAACAGTTTGTAGTCTAAAGCCAATCTTTAGGTAGTATTTTTCAGCTTAGTGGTGCTATCATAGTCCTGGTAGAATCAACATTGTGGGGCCCCATCCTCTTTTTGGAGCCAAGGGTCACTGTTAGGCATAGTCATGGTTCACTGCAGGAAACTTAAATATTTTAAATATCATATGCAGCAGATCTCAAAGAGTTTAAAGGATCAATATTTGTTATGTACATTCAGAGTACAAAAACTTAATTCCTAGTTACCTGATAAAGACTCAAACCTGACATCATGTACAGGAATCTAAATGAAGCCTTTTTCTAAAATTAGTTAATATTCTATATGACCATTAATAACATGACAAAAAATTTAAAATATACATTAATCTTATAAATTTTTAGATAATATTTATACCATAAGAAAAGCTTTAAAGAGTCCAAATAAAACCAAAGGATTATGGGATTAGTGGCAATAAATTAGTCTCTAAATTTTGGGTTTTCTTCTGTCCCATATCAGGTGACTCTTGTTACATGAGACCGAGATTTTTGGATTTTACTTTAAGAAGCATGCTTGGGTTTAGAGAAGGAGAGAGCCACGCTCCAACTCCGAAGCCAACTTTAATTTTTAATTGAACTGGGACTGCAAAAAGACCATTTGAATTATTTGTCTGTAGAGAACAGCAGAAACAAACATTTGGGAAGATTTATGAAATTTTATCCTGATGAAAATATGATATATCAATAGGCCAATTTACTCTTTTACTCGGGATATTTTTCTCTGAATGATTTGTCCTTTTTCCTCAGATGTCTCATTTGTCCAGTGGTCTTCAGATTCCTTAGCTGGATGCCTTTATTCTCCTGAAAAGACAAAACAAAATTCTGCCCCAACCCTAATTTTGGGAACGTTCCCTTTTGGCAAGTTATATTTGATCAAATGAAATGCATTTGTTAGTCATATAAGTTAGTCTAGATTGAATAGTCATGCTGTTTGATAAACTATCATCTCTTCTAATCAAGATGTTTCTCTTGTTCAAATTGAACTTTTGTCAATTTTGATGGTATTCATAGCTTTTCTTCTCCTGGGGAAACAAAAGTAAAACCTCTTCCCCAATGTAACACATATCCTGGTTTCCAGTCTGAGGTCAACACATCTTTAAAGTATACAGGCTGATTTAATTTTATAGTTTTTTTCTATTACCCAATGTTTCTTCACAGCTTTTGTCCCTTTCTTATTAGCATTTAGAAAATTCAAAATTAATAAAGCATTATACAATCTATTTCTGGAGATCTTTATTACTCTTTTCTGTTTGTTTAGCATATCCTTTAGAGTTCAATTTGATCTTTTAATAACTGTTTGCTCTGTAGGATTGTGTGGTATACCTATAATATGCTTTATATTGTAATAAGCAAAAACTGTTTCATTTTACTAGAAACATATGATGGAGCATTTTTGGTCTTAATTTGTACAGGTATACCGATGATGGCCATAACTTCTACCAAATGTGTGATTACAGAATCAGCCTCTTCAGAACACAAAGCAGTCACATATTGAAATCCTGAATAAGTAGCAATGGTGTGGTGTACATATTTTAATTTTCCAAATTCTACAAAATGAAACACATCCATCTGCCAGATTTTGTTCCTTTGAGTACCCTTTGGGTTACTTCCTGCAGGTAGTAGAGTTTGGTTGTATGAAGGATAAGTCGGACATTTCCTTAATTTGTTGCCAAGTGATGAAAAAATCCTTTTCAAACCCTTGCTATTGACATGGTGTTTTTCATGAAGCTCTGAGGCCTCCAGCACACTTCCTATCAATAGTTGATCAATCTCTCCATCATCTTTTGCTAGATGGCCTGGCAGACCCATATGGGATTAGATGTGCTATATATAAGGGATGATTCCTATCCCTGTTTATTTCTTGTTACTGAATAAATAACAAAGTTAATTCTGACTCATCAGGAATAAATTCAGCAGTTTTAATGCATAAAACAACTCTTTCTGCATACTGAGAGTCAGTAACTATATTAAGAGGTTCTGTAAAATCCATTAATATCATCAGAATAGCATATAATTCTGACTTTCAGATAAAATCATAAGGGCTTTGAGCCACTTTACCTAAATTTCCTGATTTATAATCTGCCTTTCCTGATTTGTTTGTATCAGTATAAAATGTAAGGCCTCCAGAAATTGGTGTTCCCGTACAATGTGAGGAAGGATCCAGTTAGTTCTCTTTATAAATTTAATTCTCTTGCTTTGGGGATATTTGTTGTTAATCTCTTCCAAAAATACTGCAAGCTCTTTGCCAATGTTCATCTTCTGCTCATAAAGAGGAAATTTCAGCATTAGTAATAAGTACTACAATTTCTACTGGTCTATTTCTGCTAATTGATGAATTCCCAACTTTCTTTTTAGAATCAACTCAGCAACTTTTTCCACATAAGTTTTTAATTTTTTACTCTATTTATTTGGTAAAAAAGACCCATTCTAAGATAATATCTTCCCTCTGCATTAATATTACTGTAGGAGAATGCATAGAGGGTAAAATAACCAGAATGCAATCAAGCTCTGGATCCAAACAATCCACATGTACATCCTGTAAATTCTTTTCCATCAAAGCCAATTCTCTTTCAACTTCAGCTGATAAGGACAATTTAAGTTCTTGTCACCATTTAAGGTTCAAAGCAAATTACTCAGTTCATAATTTTTTACTCCAACAGTGGGCCATCAATTGGCAATGTCTCCTATCTATCTTTGAAAGTCATTAGGAGTCTGCAATTGATCTTCCTAATTTGTACCTTTTGGGGTCAGATTTTTGTATACTAAATAATTAATAGGATCTCATCTTTGTGTTTTCTCAGGAGTAATTTGTAATCCCCAACAAGGCAAATTTTTCTTTACTTCTTCAAACATTATTTTCTAAAGTATCTATATTTGAGTCAGCTAGTAAGATGTCATCCATATAATGGCAAACTATAGATTGAGGAAATTGTTTACGTATTACTTCCAATAGCTGCTGTACAAAAAAGTGGCACAGGGTGGGGGCTATTTGACATTCCCTGTGGGAGAACCTTCCATTGATATCTTTTAACAGGATCAGAATTATTATAAGTAGGCGCTGTGAAGGCAAATTTTTCTCTGTCTTTTTCTTGTAAAGGTATAGTAAAGAAGTAATCTTTTAAATCAATAACTCTAAGAGGCCATCCTTTAGTTAATATAGAAGGCAAAGAAATTCCACACTATAGATAGCCCATTGACTGAATCACCTTATTAACAGCTCTTAGACCTGTTATTCTCCATTTTCCAGATTTCTTTTTTTTTTTTTTTTGGTTTTTTCAAGACAGGGTTTCTCTGTGTATCTTTGTGCCTTTCCTGGAACTCACTTGGTAGTCCAGGCTGGCCTCAAACTCACAGAGATCCGCCTGCCTCTGCCTCCCGAGTGCTGGGATTAAAGGCGTGCGCCACCACCACCCAGCCAGATTTCTTTTTAATAACAAATAGAGGAGAATTCCAAGGGCTGGTTGATTCCTCAACATGGTGAGCATTTAGCTGTTCCTGTACCAGATGTTCTAAGGCCTGCAGTTTCTCTGATGATAAAGACCCATTGCTCAACTCATACAGATTTGTCTGCCAACCATTTCAAAGGTAGGGCTATTGGTGTCTTTGAAAGATCAGTAGCTATTATGCCGCATTTTTGTACAATCTGAATGGTCAGTGACTATTCTTTATAATACCTTCTAATATCTTTCCCAGAAACATATGTTAATTTATGGTTTGCTTCTGAGATTGGAAAAATATTAATCTGGGTATTCCATTGCTGTAACAAATCATGTCCCCACAAGTTCATTGCTATGTTGGCCACATATGGATTTAATTTTTCTCTCCATCCTTCTGGCCCTATACATTTGACCCATCTCACTCTCTGTTTTACCTGAGATAAAGTTCTAATCCCTAAAAGTTGAATGTTTACCTCCTCAAGAAGCCAATTTGGAAGCCAAGATAATGGTGCTATTATTGTTACATCTTTACCTATGTCTACAAAACCTTCACTGGTAATGTCATTTATTCATATTTTTAATTTTGGTCTTTGTTCATATATAGTAGTTTGCCAAAATATTCACTTTATAATTTCTCATGAATTTTTTGTTCTCTCTTCTATAGTTGTTCTATCAACTAGTGCAGTATAGTTTCTCACAATAGGCATTAGGTTTTTTAATTGCTCAGGGGAAGAGTTTCCTCCATGATGACAGAAAATGATTGAACTGAATTTGACATGGGGGCCTGCAGGAGGCCCCTCAAGGTATTTCCCATGGCAAAGGGTTACTTTGAATATTCCTTATTGATCTACATTCATTAGTCCAATGTCTGCCTTTGCCACACCTTCTGCATACTCCAGAAGGGAGGGGCATTCTGTTGGAATTATTCTTAGAAAAAAACATTGTTTCTAGGAATGCCCTGTTTACAATCTCTTTCTAGGTGACATTGTTTACCACCTGATGTTACAATTTTTCTTTAAACCTCTGGAAATCACCTCTCCTATCCAAGTACCATCATGGTTTTGAGATTCAATATTGATTGTATCGTAGATCCATTCTTCCAAGGGTGTTGATCTTGCCTTTAATGGCCCAATTACCATTTTGCATTATGCATTAGCATTTTAAAAATCCAGAGATTTAGTTGTTATTTGTCTAGCTTCTTAATTTGGTATCATTCTATTTATTGCTGAAGTCAATCTTCGTAAGAAATCAGTGAAGGTTTCTTTTGGGCCCTGTATAACTACAGTAAATGACTCAGTTTTCTTTCTTACTTCTTCAGTTCTGTCCCAAGCCTTCAAAGCTATGATATAGCATAAAGTCAGGGTGTGATCATCATATAAAGATTGCCTTTGTACATTAGCATAATCTCCCTCTCCAAGAAGTTGGTCTTGGGAGATTTCTATTATCTCTAGCCCTACTTCATTGTTCAATGGTCTTAGCCTCTTCTTTCTACCAGGTCCTCCACTGTAATTGAGGACCAGGCTCCAAGACTGCTATAACCAAGTCTCTCCAGTCTTGAGGGATAATTCTATTACAAATTGACCACGAGTTTACCATCTGCTTCACAAAAGGTGAATGCATTCCATATGAGACTGTCACTTCCTTGAATCTCCTTAAATCTAACATTTCCACAGGATCCCATTTAGCTCTTACACAGCCTTGTAGATATCTATCATTTGGCAACTCCTATAAGGTTACTGGATAAATTAAAGTTGGTTGTTTGAAGACCTTAGGCTGTTCCTCTCTAACCTTATAATGCGACACTGAGATTGGTTCTCCTTTAAGTTCCTCTTTTTGGGTCTGAATATCTTTATGATTTGTTTTAATAAGTTTTTCTAAAACTTGCATCTTAGCACTCATATTATCAAACTTTTCTAGCAATAAAATAAAAATGATAAAACCAATAATGTTTATAATTGACATTATATCTATCCTATCTAAATTAATGATCCTCTCATTTAATTGATCCATTTTTAAGGTGCCCACGTTATTACAATAGTGTTTCCCATTTTTTAAAGTGAGAAAAAAAGTCTCTTTTAAATAATTCCTCCCTTTAAGAATTCCCAATTGTCTCACCAAATCTGCCAATGATGACAATTCAGATGTTGGTGAAGTTTGAGGCTGACTGCTCTACATAGAACAGTAGAAGCCTGAGCAGTTTTCAAGGCAGCAGCCCAAGAAGGAAGTCCAAAGGAAGCTCACAACCCACTTGGAGAGAAGAAACAAAAGAGCCAGCCATCTGTACAGGGGAATGTGTGAAAGCAGCTAACTCCTGGAGTTTTTGGAGTCCAAAAGTCAATAGAGTTTGCTGCAGATAAGCTGCATCAGAAAAATCCCAAAAGAAAAGAAAACCTAGCCACTAAGTTAGTGACTCCAGCTGTATACATCTCTGGCCTGTGTCAGTGGCTGCAAAGCCAGAGACAAGTGACTTTTTCATGAATTTGTGCCCCAAAAGTTGGAGGCCAGATGTAGCACAAATTCTAATTCATCTTAATAATAAAAACCCAGAATCAGATATTGGGGTAAATGGTGAAAGATCAGAGAAGTAAAGGAGCAAGCCCACAGCTACCTCTTACTTCACCAACTCCTCAGCCTGAAATGGGAAGGGTGAGCTCCTGCTTCCTCTCACCTTATATACCTGTCTCCAACTCTCTAATGCTGGGATTAAATGTGTGTGCCACCCCTCCTTGGCCTCTATGATTAACTATTGGCTAGATCCACCTTCTAATCTTCAGGCAAGATTTGTTAGGGCACAAACAAAGTATCACCACACTATACAATGACAGTTTTTAGTCAGTCTGCCATCTCACAACTGAAACTTTATTTGCTACATCATTAAAATTTCTTAATAAAGTCATGGCCTGGCTGTGGGCAGAATTCTTGTTCTAATTCAATCCACTGCCTCTTGCAATATACTGAGTAAAACTTATCATGAAAATAAATAATAATATGCTGGAATATTCATACACCTTTAATCCCAGCAACAGGGAGTGAGGGGCAGGTGGATTTCTGTGATTATGAGGCCATGTAGGATGATATAGCAAGATTCCCATCTTCAAGTGACAAGTAATGCTGAAAGAGAAGAGAGGAAGAAAATATTTTGTAAAGCTAACCAAACATTTTCTTGACTGATTTACCACTTTATGTCATTTACATTCATTAAAATATTAAAACATATTCAAGTACATAGATATAGATGAACACAGTAGTCACAGTGGGTTTTGCCACTAATAATGATGCAAACTGAGTAACCACACTCCATTCTGTATAAGTCAGATTTTTTTTCAGATCCTGCTTCAGCTGAGATTGGCTGGAAAATGTAAGAGTCAAGAGTTGTCCATCAGCCCTTCCTCATGGGACCAGCTCATCAACCTAAACAGGCTTTCTCATTATGATGTGAGAAGCCTTTGTTTTTTAATGTCTAGGCTCAGAGCCAGCACATCCTAGTGGTCAAAACAAGTCACAATGTCAGCACAGATTCAAGGGACAGAAAATGATGATAGGCAAGGTTACAAGGAGAGTGAATAACTGACATCAATGGTATAGTCTATCATGAAAATGTTAAAGGGGTGGGCGGTGGTGGTGCATGCCTTTAATCCCAGCACTCAGGAGGTAGAGGCAGGCGGATCTTTGTGAGTTTGAGGCCAGCCTGGTCTACAGAGCGAGATCAAGAAAAAGCCCGAAGCTACACAGAAAAAACCCCTCTTTAAAAAAAAAAAAAAAAAAAAAAAAAAAGGAAATTGTTATAGGTAATAGGTGATATGATAGATGATAGAAAGATAGATCAATAGATGATAGATAGTTGAGAGCTAAATTGATTAATAAATAAAAATATACAGATGAATAATAGATAGATAGATAGACAGACAGACAGACAGACAGACAGACAGATAGATAGATAGATAGATAGATAGATAGATAGATAGATAGATACTAATAGAACATTCAAATTACAAAGCAAACTTGCATTTATTCACTATATGTATGTCTCTTGACAAAGGTTCTAGAAATTAGGTACCATTGCTTCTTACAAAGTAGGATGCAGAGTCAGGGAGTCTGAATTGCTCAGCATCAAACATTTGGATTTGTCAGAGGCAGAATTTTCATCTGTTTCCAAAGTTTTTCTTCCAAGCTGTGTCTGGACTATTAACTGTATTTGGTGTGGTAGAAATTGCTATCTGTCCACTAATTCCCAGGCCTGTTGTACATAATATAGAAGTATATCTACCCAGCAAGAGAGAGTTCATAACCAATTTCCACATATGGAATGTGAGCCAAATGTTGTGTGACACATCCAGGCTAAAATATCCTAGAAGAAATTTTGTTCTTCCAGGGTTCTTTCTGAAATAATGGGTATATTTATGTGTAACCAGATATGAACACTCAAAAAAGCAAGCACAATTGAGGAAGTGGATCTGAACTCAGTCTGTGTAGAACAAAAGAAGGTGATCCAATCCTATTTCCCGTGTATTTATGTTGTGGGTCTGAACTCAGTCCATATAGAAGAAAAGGCAATCCTATCATATTTCCTGTATGTATATGTTGTAGATCTGAACTCATTCCATGTAGAAGAAGAGAATTATTTCCTGTGTGTACCAGGCTTTTTCTTTTTTCTTTTTTTTTTTTTTCATTTTTCTTTATTAAGAAATTTTCTACTCACTCCACATACTATCCACAGACCCCCCCCTCCTCCCTCCTCCCACCACCAAGCCCTCTCTCCCAAACCACCCCGCATCCCCACATCCCCCAAATCAAGGTCTCCCATAGGGAGTCAGCAGAGCCCAGCACACTGAGCCTAGGCAGGTCCAAGCCACTTCCCACTGCACCAAGGCTGTGCAAGGTGTCACACCACAGGCACCGGATTCCCAGAAGCTGCCCATGCAGCAGGGACAGATCCCGATCCCCCTGCCTGGGTGCCTCCCAAACAGTTTGAGCCAAACAACCATCTCCCATATCAAGAGGGCCTAGTACACTCCCATGGGGGCTCCGCAGCCACCAGTCCACAGTTTATGGGCTTCCACTAGTGTGGCTGGTCATCTCTGCACATCATCATAATCTCAACATCCCCTGGTGTAGAATCTCTCCTCTCTCTCATCAATTGGATTCCCGGAACTCAGCCTGGTGCTGGGCTGTGAATCTCTGCATCTGTCTCCACCAGTCACTGGACAAAGGCTCTATGATGACAGCTAGGTGTTCGCTAGACCAGTCACCTGAGTAGACCAGTCCAGGCACCCTCTGGACCACTGCCAACATACCAAGGTGAGGTCAACCCTGTGGATTCCTGAGAGCCTCCCCAGCACCCATCCTCTTCCTATTCCCATGATGTCCTCACCTATCATGGTATCTCTCTGCCTTCCTTCCCACTCTGTCCCTGTTCCAGCTCAACCCTCCCATTTCCCTAAATTCTCATCCCCCATTCCTCACCCTCTGCCACCCCCACACCCAGTCTGCTCATGTATATCTCATTCACTTCTCCTTTGCAGGCTCATCCATGTGTCCCTCCTAGGATCTTTGCCTGTTAGCTAGCCTCTCTGGAGTTGTGGGTTGCAGTCTGACCATCCCTTCCCTCACATCTAGTATCCACTTATGAGTGAGTACATACTATGTTTGTCCTTCTAATTCTAGGTTACCTCACTCAAGATGATATTTTCTAGTTCTATCCACTTCCCTGCAAATTTCATGATATCATTGTTTTTACTGCTGAGTAGTACTCCATTGTGTATATGTGCCACATTTTCTTTATCCATTCTTCAGTTGAGGGGCATCTAGGTTGTTTCCAGGTTCTTGCTATTATGAATAAAGCTGATATGAACATAGTTGAGCATGTATCCTTGTGGTAAGATTGAGCATTCTTTGGGTATATGCCCAAGAGTGGTATAGCTTGGTCTTGAGGAAGACTTATTCCCTATTTTCTGAGAAACTGCCATACTGATTTCCAGGGTAGCTGTACAACTTTGCATTCCCACCAACAGTGGAGGAGTGTTCCCCTTGCTCAATATCCTCTGCAACATAAGCTGTCTTCAGTGTTTTTGATCTTAGCCATTCTGACAGGTGTAGGATAGTATCTCAGAGTTGTTTTGACTTGCATTTCCCTGATGACTAAGGATGTTGAGCAATTCCTTAAATGCCTTTCAGCCAATTGAGATTCTTCTGTTGAGAATTCTCTGTTAAGCTCTATAGCCCATTTTTTAATTGGATTGTTCAGTATTTTGAAGTCTAGCTTTTTTAGTTCTTTATATATTTTGGAGATCAGCCCTTTGTCATATGTGGGGTTGGTGAAGATCTTTTCCCATTCTGTAAGCTGTCTTTTGGTCTTATTGACCATGTCCTTTGCTCTACAAAACTTCTCAGTTTCAGGAGGTCCCATTTATTAATTGTCGTTCTCAGTATCTGTGCTACTGGTATTATATTTAAGAAGTGTTCTCCTGTGCCAATTCATTCCAAACTGCTCCTACTTTCTCTTCTATCAAGTTCAGTGTAACTGGATTTATGTTAAGGTCTTTGATCCAATTAGACTTGAGTTTTGTGCATGGTGACAGATATGGATCTATTTGCAATCTTCTGCATGTTGACATCCAGTTATGCCAGCACCATTTGGTGAAGATACTTTGTTTTTTCCATGGTACAGTTTTTGCTTCTTAGTTGAAAATCATGTGTTCATAGGTGTGTGGATTAATGACAAGGTCTTCAATTCAATTCATTTGGTCCACATGTCTGTTTTTATGCCATTACCAAGCTATTTTTATTACTATAGCTCTATAGTAGAGCTTGAGGTCAGGGATTGTGATACCTCCAGAGGTTGCTTTATTATACAGGATTCTTTTAGCTATCCTAGGGTTTTTTTTCCCATATAAAGTTAAGTATTGTTCTTTCCAAGTCTGTAAAAAATTGTGTTGGTATTTTGATGTGGATTGCATTGAATCTGTAGATTGCTTTTGGTAAGATTGCCATTTTTAATATGTTAATTCTACCTATCCATGAGCATGTGAGATCTTTCCATTTTCTGATACCTTTTTAAGTTTCTTTCTTCAGAGACTTAAAGTTTTTATCATACAGGTCTTTCACTCGCTTAGTTAGAGTTACCCCAAGTATTTTATATTATTTGTGGCTATTGTAAAGAGTGATGTTTCTCTGATTTCTTTCTCAGCCCATTTATCATTTATATATAGGAAGACTACTGATTTTTTTTTTAGTTAGTCTTGTATCCTGCCACCTTACTGAAGGAGTTTATCAGCTGTAGGAGTTCCCTGGTAGAATTTTTGGGGTCACTTATGTGTACTATCATATCCTCTGCAAATAGTGAAAGCTTGACTTCTTCCTTTCTAATTTATATCCCCTTGATCTCCTTTTGTTATCTTATTGCTCTAGCTAGAACTTCAAGTACTATGTTGAATAAGTATGGGGAGAGTGGACAGCCTTGTCTTGTTCCTGATTTTAGTGGAATTGCTTTGAGTTTCTCTCCATTTAATTTGATGTTGGCTGTCAGCTTGCTGTAAATTGCCTTTATTATTTTTAGGTATGTTCCTTGTATTTCTGATCTCTCTAAAACCTTTATCATGAAGGGGTGTTGGATTTTGTCAAAGGCTTTTGCAGCATCCAATAAGATGATCATTTTTTTCTTTCAGTTTGTTTATATGGTGTACTACATTGACAGACTTTCATATGTTGAACCATCCTTGCATCGCTGGGATGAAGCCTACTTGGTCATAACACGGTGGATAATTTTTTTGATGTGTTCCTGGATTCGGTTACCCAGTATTTTATTGAGTATTTTTGCATCAATGTTCATGAGGGAGATTGGTCTGTAATTCTCTTTCTTTGTGGCATCTTTGTGTGTTTGGGTATCAGGTAACTGTAGCCTCATAAAAAGAATTTGGTAATGTTCCTTCTGTTTCTATGGTGTGGAACAATTTGAAGATTATTGGTATTAGTTCTTCTTTGAAAATCTGGTAGAATTCTGCACCGAAACCATCTGGTCCTGGGCATTTTTTGGTTGGGAGACTTTTAATGACCATTTCTATTTCCTTAGGTATTATTGGCCTATTTAAATAGTTTATCCTGTCTTGATTTAACTTTGGTATGGGGTATCTATCCAGAAAATCGTCCATTTCTTTCAGATTTTCCAATTTTGTGGAGTACAGGTTTTTGAAGTATGACCTGCTGAGTCTCTGAATTTCCTCATTGTCTGTTGTTATGTCTCCCTTTTCACTTCTGATTTTTGTTAATTTGGATGCCTCTCTCTCTCTCTCTGCTTTTTGGTTAATTTGGACAAGGGCTTATCTATCTTTTTTATTTTCTCAAAGAACCAACTCTTTGTTTCATTGATTCTTTGTGTTGTTTTCTTTGTTTCTATTTTATTGATTTCGGCCCTCATTTTGATTATTTCCTGGCATCTGTTTCTCCTGGGTGAGTTTGCTTCTTCTTGTTCTAGAGCTTTCAGTTGTGCTGTTAAGTCACTAGTGTGAGATTTCTCCATCTTCTTTATGTGGGCATTTAGAGCTATGAATTTTCCTCTTAGCACTGCTTTCATGGTATCCCATAAGTTTGGGTATGTTGTACATTCATTTTCATTGAATTCTAGGAAATCTTTAATTTCTTTCTTATTTCTTCCTTGACCCATTGGTGATTCAATTGGGCATTATTCAGTTTCCAAGAGATTGTAGGCTTTCTGTAATTTTTGTTGTTGTTGAAATCTAACGTTAAGCCATGGTGATCAGATAAATTACAGGAGCTTATTTCAATTTTTTTGTGTCTGTTGATATTTGCTTTGTGACCAAGCATGTGGTCAATTTTGGAGAATGTTCCATGGGATGCTGAAAAGAAGGTATATTCTTTTGTGTTAGGGTGGAATATTCTGTAGATATCTATTAAGTCTATTTGATTCATAATGTCTGTTAGTTCCCTTATTTCTCTGTTAAGTTTCTGTCTGGCAGACCTATCCATTGGTGAGAATGGGGTGCGAAGTCTCCCACTACTAGTGCATGGGGTTTTATGTCTGATTTAAGCTTTTGTAGCATGAATTGTTAGAATGTCTTATTAATAAAAACAAACCTAGTGCTAGTTATTGGGGTAAATGCTGGAAGATCAGAGAAGCAGAACAAGCCACAGCCACCTCACCTTTCCAGTCCCTCAGCTAATCCTGTTTCCTCAGAATGGAAGCCTTTGAGTCCTCATCCAAATGGATCTCAGCTGAACTGCTGCTCAAAAGCCTAAAAGCTTAACCAGGCTCTAGTTCCTGGTCCTCAAACCTTATATACCTTTCTGCTTCCTGCCATCACTTCCTGGGATTAAAGGCGTGTGTCACCATGCTTGGCTGTTTCCAGTGTGGCTTTGAACTCACAGAGATCCAGATGGATCTCTGCCTGCAGAATGCTAAGATTAAAAGTGTGAGTGCCACCATTTTCTGACCTCTATGTCTGTCTAGTGGCTGTTCTGTTCTCTGACTCCAGATAAGTTTATTAGGGTGCATGATATATTGGAGAACACATTATCACCACAAGCTTTAGTAATGTTTCTTTTATGAATGTAGGTGCCCTTGTATTTGGGGCAAAAATATTCAGAATTGGGACTTCATATTGTCAGATTTTCCCTGTGATAAATATGTAATGTCCTTCCCGATCTCTTTCAATTGATTTTAGTTTGAAGTCTATTTTATTAGATATTAGGATAGCCACACCAGCTTGCTTCTTAAATCCATTTGATTGGAAAGTCTTTTCCCAGCCTTTTATTCTGAGGTGGTGTCTGTCTTTGAAGTTGAGGTGCATTTCTTGTATGCAGCAAATGGATGGATCTTATTTTTGTATCCATTCTGTTAGCCTGTGTCTTTTTATAGGTGAATTGAGACCATTGGTATTAATGGACATTAATGACCAATGATTGTTAGTTCTTGTTTTTTTTTTTTTTGGGTGGTAGTGTTGTATGTTTCCCTTCTTTGGTATTTGTTGGTGTGGGACTATTTATTGCCTGTGTTTTCATGGGTGTATCTACCTTCCTTAGGTTGGATTTTTCCCTCAAGTGCTTTTATAGGGCTGGATTTGTGGAGAGATATTGTTTAAATCTGGTTTTATCATGGAATATTTTGTTTACTCTGTCTATGTTGATTGAGAGTTTTGCTGGGTATAATAGTCTGGGTTGGCATCCATGGTCTCTTAGTGTCTGCATAACATCTGTCAAAGACCTTCTGGCTTTTAGAGTTTCCATTGAGAAGTCAGGTGTTATTCTTATGGGTCTGCCTTTATATGTTACTTGGCCTTTTTCCTTTGCAGCTCTTAATATTTTTTCTTTATTCTGTATGTTTAGTGGTTTGATTATTATGTGGCGAGGGGCCTTTTTTTGGATCCAGTCTATTTGGTGTTCTGTAACCCTCCTGTATTTTTATAGGCATTTCCTTCTTTGGGTTGGGAAAATTTTCTTCTATGATTTTGTTGAATATATTTTCTGTGCTCTTGAGTTGGTATCCTTCTCCTTTTTCTATCCCTATTATTCTTCAGTTTGGTCTTTTCATGGTGTCCCAAATTTCCTGGACATTTTGGGTCATGACTTTGTTGGCTTTAGTGTTTTCTTTGACTGATGAATCTATTTCTTCTACTCTATCTGCAACACCAGAGATCTGCTCTTCCAATTCTTGCATTCTATTGGTCATACTTGCATCTGTAGTTCCTGTTCATTTACTCAGATTTTCTACTTCCAGCATTCCCTCAGTTTGTGTCTTCTTTATTTTCTAAATTTCAGTTTTCAAATCTGAACTGTTTCCCTCACTTGTTTAATTGCTTTCTCTTGGCTTTCAAGGAATTTACAGATTTCTTCCCACTTTTTGTTTGACTTTTCCTCAATTTCTTTAAGGGAATTTTTCATTTCCTCTTTTAAGATTTTGAATATCTTCTTTAAAGTCATTTTTATGGTCAATATCTTCTGTTTTTTCTGTGTTGGGATGTTCAGGTCTTGCTGATGTAGGTTTTGATGGACCCATGTTGGTTTTTATGTTATTAACTGTATTTTTGCACTGGCATCTACCCATCTCTTTCTCCACTTGGTGCAAGTGGTGTCTGTGTCTGAGGGAGCCTCTCTTGGTCTGATCAATAATCTTGGTCCAGTGGGAGCTCTTGGTCTAGTCGATGCTGATAGATTCTTTGTCTCAGGGAGCAGCTCTTATTCCAGTTGGCACTAGTGGGCTCTGTCTCAGGGAGTAGCTGCAATCTTAGCACATGGTAGATGTCTGCAGGAGGTCTGCCTGACAACTGGCCTGAAACTGGGACTGCAATGGGTGGTGGTGTAGGGGCATATGGTTGTGCCCCTAGGCCCAAAGCCTAGGGCCTGGGGTATTCAGGTATGAGGATAAAGACTCACCTCTTGGTCCAATTGGGTGCTGGCAGGCTCTGTCTCAGGGAACAGTTGCAGTCTCAGACTGTCCCAGGCTTTTTCTTTTGGGCCGCCAGCCAGTTCCCAAGTCATGAGATAGATGTATTATTAGTTTTGAATACTTGGACTTAGCTTAGTTCTTATTTTAGTCTATTTCTCTTTATCTATGTTTAGCCTCAAGATTTTTTACATTTCTTTCCTTCTACATATCTTACTTGCACCACTTCTGGTATCTGGCTGGTTGGCAGCTGCCTGGTTTCTGGGCCCAGGCATATCCTGCTCTTTCTCCCTCATTCTCTTCTCTATTCTCTTTCTCCCTCTCTTCTCTCTTCTTCTTCTCATTCTTCTCAAGCCTAGATTTCTCCTCCTATTTATTCTCTCTGCCTGCCAGCCTCACCCATTCCTCTCTTGCCCTGCTACTGGCTGTTCAGCTTTTTATTAGGCCAATCAAGTGCCTTAGGCAGGCAAGATGAAACAGCAACACATCTCTTCATAATTAAACAAATGCAGCATAAACAAATGTAGCACTGTCTTACATCATTAAACAAATGCAAAACACCTTTACTTGGTTAAAGTAATATTCCACACCATAAACAAATGTAACAGATCTTTGCATAGTTAATTATTCCACACCTGTGTGTGTGTGTGTGTGTGTGTGTGTGTGTGTGTGTGTGTGTGTGT
>CABHPP010113699.1:0-11952 GCA_902168425.1 Peromyscus attwateri
TTCTTTCTTTCTTTCTTTCTTTCTTTCTTTCTTTCCTCTTTTACTCTTTGGTAGACCTGCCACCCAGCTCCCCAATAATCATATGGAGGCTTATTCTTTCTTATGAATGCTTGGCCTTAGCTTGGCTTGTTTCTATTTCTCTTAAATTACCCCATCTACCTTTGCCTCTGGGCTTTTACCTTTCTCTATTTCTGTATACTTTTATTTTCTTCTGTTGTGTCTCGCCCTGTGGCTGGCACCTTCTTTTCTTGCTCCTCTGATCTTTTTTTCTCCTTCTATTTATTCTCTCTGCCTGGCAACCCTGCCTATCCCTCTCCTGCCTAGCTATTAACTGTTCAGCTCCTTATTAGACCAATCAGGTATTTTAGATAGACGAAGTAACACAGCTTCACAGAGTTAAAGAAATGCAACATAAAAGAATGCAACACATCTTTGTATCATTAAACAAATGTTCCATAGCATAAACAAATGTAACATATCTTCAACTAATATTCCACAAACTGGGATAAAAGGTTTGCATCACCACCCATGCCTTGCATGCATCTTGTTAAGACATACACTGCTATTTCTTAATCATCAGATCCAGTCAGTATAATATCTGTAGAGGAAGCTGGTGTGATGTTGTGTAGATGCCCAGTATGATATTGTCTCTGTGGAACATATTGAAATGTAGGAAAGTTACCACAGAACTGAAGACTGGGGTAGTTTAACAAAGTGAAACTGCTTCTGCCAAGTTAGTATAGAGAAAAAAAGCATTTGACTTCTAGATTGCAAGTTGCATTACTTTGATCCAGTAAATACTGCATCATAGGTGATAGCTGCTGTTAGAGTTATTACCTCTCCAGATTCAGATAATTCATATCTCTTCACCAAGAGGCTTCTGTTTTATAAAAAAGACTATAAACAATCAAGCCATGTGGTTACCATCTTTTTGTTTTTCAAGATGGTACCAATTTTTATTTTATTTTATTTATTTATTTTTTGGTGTGTGTGTGTGTGTGTGTGTGTGTGTGTGTGTGTGTGTGTAGATACATACTACTGCACTGGTGAGGAGAGGAATCTGTATGGGTTCTTGATCCTTCCTACCATAATGATTTATGGATCAATATGGGGATTGTGCCAGTTGCCAAGTATATTTCTTCTAGTTACACATTAAGGAACTGGGAAAAGAACCACATAGTGGTTCTGTGTATCTACTTTTCCTCCTGTAATTAAAAATTGATTGAAAACTCCTTGAATTGTGTCAGACACAAATTCAGTTAGCTTTAGTTGCTTACATTGATAAATTAAAAAAAAAATTTTGATGACAAACCTTATGTGACTCGTATTACTTATTCTCTGTTGCTGTGATAAAACATCATGACTAAGGTAACTTACAGAAGAAAGCATTTGTTGTGGCTTCAGTTCCAGAGTCCATACTGGCCAGCACAGTATGGCGGCAGCAGGCAGACTTGGTGTCAGGAGCAGGAAGCTAGGAGCTCACACCCTCAAATACAAGCACAGAACAGAGCACGGGGACTAGAGGTGGCAGGGGTCTAGCTCTCAAAGCCACCTCTACTGCCCACCTCCCTCCATCAAGACAGCCACATCAACTGGTGAGGAACTATTCAACACTAGAAGCTGTCGGGGAGATTCTCGTTCACGGCACTACACCAGGCACACGAGATTTATGTGTGTATGTGCTTGTGTGTGTGTGTGTGTGTGTGTGTGTGTGTGTGTGTGTTTGTGTGTGTGTGTGCGCGCGCGCGCGACTGTCAGTTACTCTCCTGTTACCCTGACAAAAGCAAGAGAGGAGAGTCGTCATGGTGGGGAAGCCATGACAACAGGGGCAGGAAGCTGTCTGGTCACATTTTATCCACACAAAAGAAGCAGGAGAGGGAGGGAGGGAGGGAGGAGGGACTGGAGGGAGAGGGGGAGGGGGAGGAGGCCATAAAAGCAGTCTGCCTCAGTGATGTACTTCCTACAGCAGCCTTTCCACTTAGTGTCACCAACTGAGAATCAAGTGTTGTGGGACTTCTTGTTCAGACCACCACAGTGTTGTGCACGTGTTTGTGCATGTGGAGGCCGCGGGATGACCTTGGCTGTTTGTTCTTCAGGAACACCTTCCATCCATTCCACCCACCCCGTTTTTTTGAGACTGAGTCTCTCAGTGACCTGGAACTCACCAAGTACGGTAGGCTGTCCAGCCATTGAGTCCCATGGATCTACCTGTCTTCACTTCACCAGTGCTGGGATTATATACCACTACCCTTGGCTTTTTTTATTGCTATTTTTATTTTATTATTATTTTTTTAACATGGTTCTCTAGGGATCAAACTCAGCTGCTGATACTTGCAAGGCAGGTATTTCGAAAACTAAGACATTTCCTCCAGCTTCCTTTTTTTGCACACCCCCAGCCCTGTGTGTGTGTGTGTGTGTGTGTGTGTAAGTATAAGCCAGTGGTAAGCATCAGGTGTGGTTTCTCAAGATGCTTCCTCTTTTTTTGAGACAGTCTCACTTTAGCTTAGGAACTCACTGATCGGAAAGACTGGCTGGCCAGGGATCTGCCTATCTCCAACACAGGTCACTATTACCCAGCACTTTTTTTTTTTCTCTTAAGTGAATTCTGGGGATCAAACTCAGGTCCTCATCCTTGCATAGCAAGCACTATACTGACTGAGCTATCTCCCCAACACCCCCATTTTTAAAAAGGGGAACTACAGGGGAAAGACCAAAATAAAACCATGTTAGTGTTCATACTTCACACCTCAAGTGGAAGCTTTGAGAAAGCCGGTCATTCGCATGCTCCTTTCTGGATGTCATAGCAACCACCTGCCAGCTGGATGTTAACTGTTGTGAAAATATCTACAGTGCAGTGGTTCTACCAGGAGGAGGGGAGGAAGACAACGGAGGGAAATATGCTCAATGTACAATAGATACTTGCTGGAAAAATTTAAAAATGCAAAAGAAAACTACAGTGCAGTGGTTCTTAAAAATAGGTATGTACTACTGACCTAAGTTTAGATTGAGTACAAGATAGAAAGGTCACGTTCACCTACACTAAAGAGTCCGTACAGGCTTTGCGATGACCAAGTTAGCAAAGCCATTTTAGGCTGGTCTGAAGATTCATTTGGGATTTTATAGGTGTGATTTGAAGTGAGTTCATGGAAGTGAATTATGATTTTATGTTTAACTTTCATTCTTAGTAAAAGTAAGTCTCATTGGAATGTCGCATATTCACTCAATTACACATCCCCTATGACTACTTTTTGCCAAATTGAAGTTGGATGATTGGACAAACACTGTATAGCCCCATGGTGTCTAAAATACTTACAACTAATTAATATAAAGTTTGCCAGCTCCTGGTTTTGCTGGTTAGAGTGAAAGCGCAAGCTTTCCTGTGATCCACAGAGCGTACTGTAGCCACGGACACAGAACTGGGGCGACTCGTCATGTCGCTGACCACTGCTCTTTCCAGCACAGCCATTTCCTTGTGCCTTTCCAGTTCCAGGAGGCTGTGTGGGTAGCAGGCTTTGTTCAGCTGTTGCACCGTTTGCCTGTCTGTCTTCCTCCAGCTGTCCATCACAGCTCACTTGAGGTATCTGATGTTAAAGTTCATAGGAGATTATTTGTGCTTCAGCCATCTTGAACTTGAAATTCAGTTTAGTCTGCAGTGTGACAGCTTTTGCAAAGAATTTTTTGGAAAATAATTCTGTTGGTAGCATATTTAAAATATTTTAAGGTAGGATAGAGAATTTTCTCTCTCTCTCTCCTAAATGTATGTTAGAAATCAAGTAATTTGGGGTTAGGGAGATAGCTCAGTGCATAATGCACTTGCTATACAAGCATAAAGAAAGGATTTGGATTCCCAGAACCCATGTAAAAGCCAGATGGGTGTGGTGGCCACCTCTAAGTCCAGTACTTGGGCAGAGTCAGGGAATCCCAGGGGCAACCTGACTAGCAAAGACTAACTGGAATCAGTAAGTCCTGGGATCAGAGAGAGACCCTGCTTCAATAAGTAAAGTGGGTAGAAATTAGGAAAGATACCCAGTGTCAACTGTGAGTCTCCATATACATGTTTACACACACACGTGTACCTGTGTACCCACACATAATGCAAATACACACACATACCACACATACATCTATAACTCTGCAGTCTGAACTAGAGAAGGTTTTCTTGCTGACATAATTTTGAAAATGGGGTCAAAAAGGACCAATCTGAGGGAGGTACTGAGCTGTTCTCTTCCTGAGTCTTTTCTGTCTAATACACCCTAGTTCACTGATTTAAGGACTGTTGATTTGCTTTCACTGGCGTGGCACATAACTCCCACCCCAGCCTTTCAGTAAGAAACAAAGGAATTACATTTTTGGCATAGAGAATTGAATGAGCAGCAGCCCCAGGCTTTCCTTTAGCCTGTTTATCTCTGCTCCCAGATTGATCCATTCAGCAAGTAAATCAGCCAGCAGGGTCGACCATGTACTCAGCATAAAAGTATGTTGTCTTATTATAAATCCTTATAGAGTATATAATATTTTCATATTATGAATGTTGAGTGCTGTCCCTGCGGAGGTCACAAGAGGATGCCAGATGCCCTGGACCTGGAGTTAGAGGCTGTTCTGAGCTGCTTGATGTAGGTGCTGGGAACCATGCAAAAGCAGTGTATTAATCAGTGTTCTCTAATATGTTCATGTATGTATGAATTCATTAGCGTGCCTTACAGGTTGTGGTCTAGGTAGTCCAGTAATGACTGTCTCCCAGGGGAAAGGCCAGGGATCTAGCTGTTCAGTTCATGAACTGGATGTCTCAGCAGTCCCAGTCTGGTGCTGGATCCCGGAGGATTCTGTGGAGCTGCTGTCTTCAGCTTACTTTGGAATCCCAAAGATTCTGATACCAGCGGAGGAATGTCTAAGCACCAGGGTAGATGCACTTGCCAGTGAGACTGAAGGCAAACAGGCAAAAAGCAAAGCTTCCTTCTTCTCTGTCCTTAGATGTAGGCTGCCACCAGCAGGTGTGGCCCAGATTTAGGGTGGATCACTCCACTTCAAATGATCCAAACAAGAAAATGCTCACAGGCAGACCCAGCAGCTTGGGTTTTAGTTGGTTCCAGCTGTAGTCAGGGTGACAACCAAATGAGCCATTAGGAGCAGCGTGTGCTCTTAGCCACTGAGCCAGCTCTCTAGCCCTCCCGCGTTATCTGACCTTGGAGTTTGTTCCTGTTTCCAGCCTGAGATGTCGAAAGCTTAGTTCGTTTGCGGTAGCCTCTTACGTTCTCTAAAGTACTTAAGGTTATAAACCTTTCTTCAAAAAACCCAAAAGACTTTGGTATTGGTGATGGTAGGGTACTGCAGCCCATGTGTGGAGGTCAGAGAGCAGCTTGTGGCACTGATTCTCTCCTTCCACCTTTACATGGGTTCTGGGCATTGAACTCAGGCTGTCAGCCTTGTACAAGCTCCTCTACCCACTGAGCCATTGGAATGGCCCAACTTTTCTTTTAAATAAAGTTAATTACACTATTTATTTGTGTGTTGTGGGATGTCTTTCAGTATGCTGTTAATATGTGTTGCTCTGATTGGTTGATAAATAAAGCTGCTTTGGCCTATGGGAAGGCAGCTTAGAGGCAGGTAGGAAATCTAAGGAGAGAGACAGGAAGAAGAAAGGCAGAGGCAGGACAGATGCCAGCCTCTGCCAAAGGAGAAGCAAGATGCCAGCAGACCGGTAAAGCCACAGAATACATGGCAAAACATAGATTAATAGAAATGGGTTAATTTAAAATATAAGAGCTATCTAGCAAGAAGCCTGACCCATAGGCCATATAGTTTGCAAGTAATATAAGCCTCTGTGTGTTTACTTGAAATCAAGTGGCCGCAGGACCTAGGACGGGGAGATTCGACCCGACCACAGGGCCGGGCAGGACTGGAGAAACCTCTGACTACATTGTGTGTGTGTGTGTGTGTGTGTGTGTGTGTGTGTGTGTGTGTGTGTGCCTGTGTGGTGGTCAGAGGACAGTGTGTGGGATTTGGTTCTCTCCTTCCACCGTGTCTGTCCTAGGGATCAGACTTAGTTTGTCAGACTTGGTAACAAGTGCTTTTACCTGCTGAGCCATCTCACTGGCCTCCGACCTTTCATACTATACCCTTTGCCACATTGTCTAGGAGTGCTTACAGTAAGATTTGGGATGAAGGGAAATGCTAATTGGAACCTTTTAAAATTAACCATCTGTTACTAGGAAACTGGCAAGAAAAACTTGGATGGTATTTTAAGGATGTCAAAATCAGTCATTAAAAATACTTCTGGGGATGGGAGATGGCTTTAGTGGGTAAAGTGTTTGCTGGGCAAGCATGAGGACCTGAGTTCATATCCCCAGCCCCCATATTAAAGCCGGGTATGGGGCCGTGTGTGCCTGTAACCCAAGTGCTGGGAGGATGGAGGCAGGTGGGTCCTAGGAGTTTGCTTACTGGCCAATATAGTAAAACAGCGAGCTCCAGATTCACTGAGTGGCCCTGTCTCTAAAATAAGAGGGACCTAGGCATAGTGGTGTATGCCTTTAATTCCAGCATTCAAGAGGATGAGGCAGGTGGATCTCTAGACACTAACCTCGTGTACATAGAGAGTTCCAGGCCAGCCAAGATTACAGAGTGCTCTGCCTAAAAAAACCCCTAAAAGACAGAGCAATATGGGAAGAAACCCCGATTCAGCCCCAGCTTCCAGGTGTGCATGCATAAGCAAGTGCACTGTCAGCCATGCACACAAATAGTGTGCTGTCTCTCATTTTCTTCCCCACCCACCTTTTTAAAAAGGAAAATGGGTTGTTTTGGGGTTAGATGACTCAGCGGATAAAGTGCACAAGCATGGAGAGCTCACTCTGGATCTCCATACCCAAATAAAAACCAAGCAAAGCAGCACTTGACTAACCCCAGCACTGGGGGTTGGAGAAGGCAGGTCCAGGGGCTCACTGGCCAGTCAGTCTAAATGAACAGCAGGCTTCAGGTTCAGGAGAGTCCCTGTTTCAAAAATAACACCAAGACGTGATTGAAGAAAGCCGTTCTGACATCAACGTCAGGCCTCCGTGTGCCTGCACTGGAGAATAGCCCCCCAACATACCCACATATACACGCACCCACTTTCACCCACCCCACCACACTCCACATAATAAAGCCACTGACTTAAAAAGAATACTGGTTTAAATGATCATGATTAGCACACTCATGAATATAATTCATGAGAAATTACAAATTTGGTTTATTTCTCTGGTATGGATGGGTCCTTGGAACTTTGTTGTAAATGGACAACTATCTCAAGCTTTGCTGTAAATGGACAACTATCTCAGAGCATGTTTTTACTCTGTCATTTCAGGAGCAGTGGCAGCGGCGTGGAGCAATCCCATGTCCAGCTGGTTGAGTGCTATGCTCCACTGCTTTGGTGGAGGAATTTTGTCCTGTGTACTGCTTGCAGAGCCTCCTCTGAAGTTCCTTACAAACCACACTAATATTTTACTGGCTTCTTCAATCTGGTAAGGTGCCCTTATGTTACACTGTGAGGGATTTAAGAATTCTTTTATAGATGGTGGTAACACAGCTCCTTTTCCTTTAAGGTTTTTTAAGTCCTTAAGTTCACACATGTGCAGTGAATGAACACAACAGTGCCCAAGGTTTTAAGTGCAAATTTACCTCTGCCCTTTCTCCCCTGTCTTCTCCCAGTGACAATTGTTCTCACAGGTTTTTGTGGGAACATTTTAATGCGAGAGAACATGAAATATTGGCCCAAATATTTTATTTTGTGAAACAAACTAACACATAGAATTATGACATGATAAAAGTTAAATATGAACAACTAAACAGAAAGTCCAAGTGATTATGGCTTATGTATAGTTTTCTTGTCTTCCTCTTTGTTGGATTTTATTTATTTATTTAATTTGTTTATTGATAGAGAGATAGATAGATTGATTCATTGTCTCATTGTGTAGCCCTGGCTGTCCTGAAACTCAGTATGTAGACCAGGCTGTCCTTGAACTCATAGAGATCCACTTACCTCTGCCTCCCGAGTGCTGGGGCTAAAGGTATGCACCACCACGTCCAGCTATTGGATTATTTAAAGACCTCTGACATCTTTAAAGATTAATTTGATACTTTTGAAGTGAAGGACAAAATGTTGATAGGAACTGGTTTGGATTCTTCTACATCCAAATTCGGATATTCGGAAGAGGATTGACTAAGTTAAAAATATTGAATATTGATAAAATCAGTGTGCTTTGTTTTATTTAAACTAAACTATGGTTTCTATTAAAAACTCTATCAATTTAATACTATCAGGAACATTTAGAATTCATTTTTTTGTTTGTTTGTTTTGTTTTTTTGAGACAGGGTTTCTCTGTGTAGCCCTGGCTGTCCTGGAACTCAAGAGATCTGCCTGCCTCTGCCTCCCAAGTGCCGGAATTAAAGGCGTGCGCCACCACCGCCCAGCTTAGAGTTCATTTTTACTGGGGCTGGTGAGATGGCTCAGTGGGTAAAGGAGCTTTCTGCTCAATCTAGCCTGGCCACCTGAACTGTAGCCCCAGCACTCACATCAAGGCAGAAGGAGAGAATCAGCCACACAAAGTAGCCCTCTTGACTTGTCCATTGTGGCATGCAGCGCCCCCATCATGCACGTGCAAACATTAATAAATATAATTAAAAATTCATTTTTATTATAATAATTTAAAAATTATTAAGTACTTATAAACAGGGATATTATAAATAATAGTAGTAGTGGTAAAGTCATAGTGGGAACCTATGGCTGTGGAAAATAGATGGGGTAGAATTATTCACTTGTTAGTAATTATTGAATTAGTATTCTATATCAGCTAAAATTAATTTTCATATTTAATCATGAGTCCTATGAAGTAGCTATTGTAATTCTTTTTTTCCTGACAAAATCTTTTGTTGGTGACATTAAGAGAAAAAAATGACTTAAATACTATGAAACACTATGTTGCATCTCTCTAATCTGTGACTAAATTATAAATTACTCTATAGCTATTTGAAACATCTAATAAACACACAAGCTATCTAATCAGGTATGGAATGACTGAGTGCATCGAACTATTCTGCACGATGACCCTCCTCCATATGAACAGGATTCCAGGTTTTACTGTGTTTTTGTTTTTTAAAATGCAATGTAGTCTGTGGAATTAGGACTTATTTTTTATTAACAGTGATTACAGACCGGTTTCACTCTCAAGTAGCTGGTATCTAAGATCATGACTCAAATCATCAAATAAGAGAGAAGAGAGTATACTACTTTAAACTCAAACAGGAAAGTCTTACAGTGATTCTACTGAAAACTGCTGCTTGCTTTCACTAAGAACACCACTTTCCTTTCTTTTTTTTTTTTTTTTTGGTTTTTCGAGACAGGGTTTCTCTGTGTAGCTTTGCGCCTTTCCTGGAACTCACTTGGTAGCCCAGGCTGGCCTCGAACTCACAGAGATCTGCCTGGCTCTGCCTCCCGAGTGCTGGGATTAAAGGCGTGCACCACCACCGCCCGGCTCAACTTTCTGTCTTTAATAGTTTAGATTTTTCAGCTGTGGAAAGCAGGTGGCATGGAGTTATTCATTTGCTAGCTAGTATCTATTGAATTAATATTATATATTAGGTAAATTATTTATTTTCATACTTAATGATGAGCTATTGTAATTAGTTTTTTAAAACAATTTACTTATTTTTATTTTATGTGGATGGGTGTTTTGTTTGAATGTATGTATTGCACCATGTGTATGCCTGGTGCCTTGAGAGTCCAGAAAAGGGCATTGGATACCCTGGAATTGAAATAACTGAGTTGTAAGCCACCATGTGGGTGCTGGGAATTGAACCCAGGTCCTCTGTAAGAGTAGCCACTGTTCTAAACTCCTGAGCTGTCTCTTCAGCCCCTTAAAATTTTAAAAAATTAGCTTACATGTATTAAATTTCCTTATGGTATTCTTGTACATGCTCAGTTTTGGCTGATTCCTCCATCCTTCCTGACCTCCCTGGTCTTCCTCCGTTATTCTTCAGACCCCAGTATTCTGCCATCCAATTTTGTATCAAAATATATCAAAGTGTTCTGCCCACTGTCCTACCAGAGGCAGCCGTTGTTACTGCCGTTTGACAGCAAGGACACCGAGACATGGGACAGCTGCTGTAATTGTCATATCTAGTAGGTGGCAGGGCTAGAATCAGAACAAGTGTGACCTTAGAGCCTCCATGCGTGACAGCTACAGTATCGCATAGACTTGCTTAGTCATATCACAGTATCGTCTTCCAGAACACTTCTAAAGGACTTCCATTTCTATATTATTTTAGAAGGATACTAACATTTTGGGTTTTTAAATGTTGTTTAAATGCTGAAACTATGTAAGAACTAAGACAGCCAGATTCTGTACTTCCCGTCTTTCCTGTTTCTAGTCTTAAATACTGAGCCTCCTATGTCTGGCCTGGACTTTTAATAATTTCCTACATGGGCTAGTTGCTTCTTTCTTTACCTCCCTAAATCTATTCTTCACATAATGATGAAGTGATTATCTTAAAATATGTTATAGTATGTCACTGTGTGTGCAGTAATTAGGAACAAATCCTGAGTTTGACCATGGCCTGTACATCCCTACAAAGTCTCCCTCTGTTCTCTTTGCTGTTACGTGTAACCGGTCTGTCCCTACTCCATTCTAGCACACTGAACGTGCTGCTTGAACGCATAAGGTGTCCTGCCTCTGGGACTTTGTTCTTGCTTCATTTCTGTCTCCTCCAACCCCAGACCGCTAATGTTACCTTCTGTCACAGACCTCCTGTGACTGTCATATCCTCCTCCTCTGTTTTCCTTCTCAGATTCATTAATACCGCAGATGTTACCAGTTGGCTTTTTAAAAATGCTGGTTTGTCTTACTTCTAGAAAACATCATATCAGAGCAGAAACTTCACTTTGTTAACTGTACCACCAAGAACTGTTCAGAGTCAGTAGATATACCTTCAAAAGAATGGATTGCTGTGTACTGTGATTTCTGCTTGAGTAGCAAGGAACTATAGATCTTGATTAGTTGATCCAGCAAATGAAATATAATTTCGTGCCTGTGGATGTATGCCTTTACATTTAAAAGGTATGTTAGAAGTAGAAAGAGCGTATTTTTCAGCACACACATACAGGGGTAATAGACACTTCTGACTTCCTGGTCTTTGGTAAGCCCAGTGTACGACTCATACAAAAGCAGGGCGGTTGATTGGTTCTTTTACTTGCTGATCTCCTGCAAAGATGATTAGTTTTTTAAAAGGATGTTTTGTGAGATTCTATATATTTCAATTTTTGTCATGATTTGAAGCTAATTGTCCCATCTTTGGCCAGTGGGAGACTTTTCAGAGGAACCCGCCAGCCCTGGGATTACCATCCTTGCCTCTGGTACTGTAAGACTCTTACACTTCTTCTGGAATTTAGTTTTAGTTTTTTTTTTTTTTTTTTTCCGAGATAATGAGAAATAGTTTTCTAAGCCTCACTCAGAGCGTTAAAGGTGTTGCTAGGGCATCCACTGAGCTGAGTTAAGGCAAAGAAAAAGAAAATGACTCAAGTTCATATTGATGTGTATTTCTAATTCAAATTCAATACTATGGAGTTTTTATTTATCTTGTCTCTGTTACATATGTAATACTTAATTTACCGACATACAAAGAATTCTGTTTTTTACTGGGCAAAGGATATAACAAAATTAGAATATTCTGACATTGCTAATGAATTTTATTCTGTTCTTTGCTCATGTACATTTAGTCATATCCATCTTTAAAACAAGAGTGTGTTTTACACTGTTGTAGTTTCATGGCTAGTACACCAGTCTTCCCTACTTAGTTTTCTTTTTTCTTTTTTTCTTTTTTTTTTTTTGGTTTTTCGAGACAGGGTTTCTCTGTGTAGCTTTGGTGCCTTTCCTGGATCTCGCTCTGTAGACCAGGCTGGCCTCGAACTCACAGAGATCCGCCTAT
>CABHPP010113699.1:12052-36990 GCA_902168425.1 Peromyscus attwateri
GAGACAGGGTTTCTCTGTGTAGCTTTGGTGCCTTTCCTGGATCTCGCTCTGTAGACCAGGCTGGCCTCGAACTCACAGAGATCCGCCTGGCTCTGCCTTCCGAGTGCTGGGATTAAAGGTGTGCGCCACCACCGCCCGGCCCCTACTTAGTTTTCATTCAGTCTTAGGTTTTGCTCAATATATACTTGGTGCACATCACCAGTTTTTATCCCTGTCTCTTATTTTGGCTCTTTGAAGCTCTGGGAAATCCTGTGAGGTGAGTACTGTTTTATCCTTAACAGATCCTTGAGGTTAATGACTTATACAAGGTATCAGAGATATTAGGTAGCTGGAGCCCTGGTTTAAACCTTGGCTATTTAATCTTGTAGTTGGTGCATAAGCAGTGAATTGCTTTGAATTCTGGAAATAGGAATGTTGGCCTTGTAGTCTCTTAAAGATGAAAAATGATGCTGGCTTTCAGGCAGTGTATTTCACTATTTTAATATTAGAAGTTTTAACATTTAGAATAAAGTTTTTTGACTTTGCTTCTTCAATTGATTTGGGGAATCATATAGCTTTAATCATAGCTTCTCAGTGCACGCATCGCACGTGTCTGGAGGTTAGCGCCATCTACTGGTAAAGACAAACAAGACCTTGGTTCTGTCAGTGTATAGCTAAGCTACTGTCCCAACACCCAACACAACATATAGTTTCATTCAAGTTTTCTTTTTAAAAATCTATTTGTGGGGACAGTACATATTTTATAATTTTTCTATGCATTGATTTTATGTCTCAGAATGTTTTCCTTAAACTCCCAAGCATACTGTAGTGAGATTACGTTTAGATGAGGGGATATAGGAGCCGTCGTTTTATAGGTGTTTTCAAGACATATAATGAAAGTCCTCACTGCAGAGCAGAGCAGAGCTGTTGCATAAGACCAACATGGCTGCAGTGTGTTGTTTGGCTCAGTTAAGTGATACTGCCTTTGACAGAAAAGGAGAACTGTAATTTACAGTTTAAAAATTTTTAAAATTGTAAATGAAGCAATGTTCTTAATGATTAGCCCTCCTCTCTACCCAGCCTCTGGCTGTAACCTAAGTTAGGCTCCCATCTTAAAACCTGTCTAAACTGGTTTAGCTTACATTTGTTGGTTGTATCCTGTTTTAGACTAACTTCTACTCTGTGTCAATTTTCTCTTTCTGTTAATCTGACCTACATCACTTAAGAACATGTGAGAACTCCATTGTTATCTTCTTTTCTCTTTGCTGTTTTTTTTTTTTTTTTTTTAGTGCTTTCAAAGGTAAAGGTATTTTAGATGTTAGAAACTTAAGGTGAAATTATACTCTTTACAGAAGAGACCTGCTGTTTAATTAATGACTGTTGGTCCACTAATTCATCAGAGAAACGTCACATAGCTAACTTGTGTCACAGAACAAGTGGAGTCATTTGTTGGACGTGCTTATTTGTAGTCTTGAGTGTGACAAAGAGCTGTTCCTTTACTCCATGGCAGCTCAAGTGGGCATAGGGTTTCGTTAACATGTGAGATTGTTGTAGCTGTACTTTTGAAAAATAGGATAAAACTTAGGACTCAGAAGTAGCAATAATTATAAATTATAGACTATATGTTATAGTGTCACATAGTTGGATGTAAAGTCCAAAATTGCTGGTGTAGTAATAGGTTTTCACACATGTTAAAGATAGAGTTAGGGAATGCAGATAGAGTCATTGTAATATGGTTTTTCTTCTTCTTTTGAGTATGTTCTTCCTAGCATGAATTACTGCTGAAGCAAAACCACAGTGTCTGTTCTTAATCTAATCTCTAATAGATACCAAAAGATTGTTTATTTTTATTAAAAATATATGTACAATTTATTACTTAAGTGTATTTACTTTTTCCGTTCATTGTCTAACTTCCTGTAAATCACTTATACATATAAAGACTTTGAAAAGATCCTATGTCCATGTAAAAATTTTAAACTGTAAAATCTTATCTCAGATAACATAAAATTGTCTCTAGATACTTCATTTCTTTCTCCCAGATTCTGTAATTTTCCAGTGATTCTTTGCTATGTTTTGTGTTTTCCCCCAGATTGAATGCTAATGAACAATTCAGAGCTATTTTTCATTGTGCTGAGTTTTTGGTTAGAGGACAGCTGATAAGTTGCAGGATTCCTGTCATCCAGCGACCAGTGTAATCTACTTAGGAGCACTCTAGTCTTTATTTTATATTGTAGAGAACAATGTCTAAAGAGCGTTTTTAGGCATGACAACCAGCTGCTTCAGTTGCCTAGAGCTGCTGCTTCTCTGAGCTGAGATGAAATGGAACAGACCTTCCAGGGCCATGGGTATAGTGGTGTTGGAGTGGGACTTTGAGAAGAAGAAGAAGGAATTAGCGAATAAGATGAAGAAGGGATGTGGAGGCTGACCAAACCATTACTTCCCATGTTAGGTTTCTGGAGCAGTGTGCTGGCAAATATTTCATATTCCGTGAATACACTGAGGTTTGTGAGTTTATGACTCATGAATTGGAATAAAATTAACTCTTGCTTTCAAAAGAGCCCCAACACTTTTTCCCCTGCCGTGTGTTCTGCATCACCCCATTAGAAGAAGATCTGTTGTGCTTTATGCACCGAACTGTCTCTTAGGAATGAAAGGAAGAAACAGTGTAGTTTCTAGTAAATACCACTGATAGTGTTTGAGGAGATGCTGAAAAACAAATGAAGTTTAAAAATGCAATTCACCAGAGAATGGATGAGTTATTCTTAAACTAGCAACAACTTCATTGGCTAAATCTAAGCGTATTCAGCCAAATTAAAGACTGAGCTTCATATTCTTTCCGCTGCATGAAAATACATTTTCCATAACATAGGCCCATTTCCTTGTGAGCTGTCTCTGTCTTTGCACAGATTTTAACTTATGCCCTAAGCTAAGGGACACAGGTCAAGATGTTAATAGAGTTGAAATGCAACCTCTGTTCATTTACCAAAAGGCTCCTGTGTTTGATTCCTTTTCCCTAAGAACAAAGACACTAAGTGGCCGTGGCCTGTACCTGCTGGAACTGATGATGCACTTGTTTCCTTTTGTTAATAAATTATGTACCTGTTTGTTCTAAAACTGTATGAATAAGTTAAAAACTGTATGGAGTATTGCAAAGTGTATGACTCCTTTCCCTCATCATGACACAGACAGATTATATATGTTTTGTGTGAGTTAAAAAACAACCTGGTGTCCAGTCTACTTTTTTTGAAATAATGTTCCAAGCTTTATGGATAATTGCACTCTTTGTGTTATGCCATGTCGCTAGTGATGATGGTTTAGATTTTCACTTCTAGTCTTCTGATATTATTTACATATTAAAATATTTAAATTTTAATTTCAGGTATATTGTATTTTTTTGCCCACGTGACCTAGTTTCCCAGGGCTATTCATACCTACCTATTCAGCTCCTGGCTGCGGGAATGAAGGAAGTGACCAGAACTTGGAAAATAGTAGGTGGAGTCACACATGCTAATAGCTATTACAAAAATGGCTGGATAGTCATGATAGCTATTGGATGGGCCCGAGGTAATATTAATAATATGTGTTCATAAGTATTCTGTTATTGATGTACTGTAACTCTGAATACTTCTCTGCTTTCAGGAGTGGGGATCACATACTTTAATAACTCTTTTTGGAAAGTGAAAACCTTGTCTTTTTTAGCTACTAAAGTTAATTTAAAAGTTACTTACATGAGAATTAGTGATCACCCATAATTTTGAGCCTGATGGCCTTGTAAAGTTCCTTATAAATAATTGTTTTAGGTTTTCTTGAACCATATGCAATCATAATTAATTATTTTGCCATAAATGAAACAAGTTTAATAAGAAATTTTGTGGGTCATGTAAATTAACTAGCACTGCTGAGGCTGAGCATGGTGGTGCACACCTATAATCTAAGTACTTGGGAGGCTGAGGCAGGAGGTCACAAGTTTGAAACCAGGTTGAGCTACAGAGTGATTTCTAGGCCACCCTAGGCTACATAGAAAGACCCTATCTAAAAATGAAAACAAATTGCTTTATATTCCTTTCTTGTGAGTTGTTAGAAGTAGCAAATATTCATACTCTCATTGTTCTAATTGCTTTATAATTATTTTATATTCTTTCTTTTTGAGACTAGGTAGACTATGTAGTTGAGGATGACCTTGAACTTGTGACCATACTGCCTCTACCTCCTGAGTGCTGGGATCACAGGAAAGTGCTGCCATGCTTGGTTCCTGCATTGTCGGGGATTGATACATGCATGCTAGGCAAGTGCTTCTACCAGTTGGGCTGTCACTAACCCTGTTGTTTTATATGTAAGCATTGAACTTATTTCTGGAATCTCTGTTACAGTGTGTTGCACCTAAAACTAACCATATCAAGGAAAGAAATATTAAGAGAGGATCTTACTTTCACAAAGCAATTTTATATATGCATCTCTGTGCTTGAGATCTCAGCTTTAACCGTAGATCACAGTAAGACAGGAGGTTGTCATGCTGGGGAGAGAGAATGCAGTTGTCTCAGATCTCAATACACAGAAGACTACTTTTTCTCCCTCTCAAGAATTCTGTTCTGGTAATCTTGGATTTTAAAGTAGGAGGGGAAAGTCTGACTTCCCCTGCCATGTATTTTCTTAAGAAAACTGGTTAAATATTTTTGTTTCTTTTTCTTCTTCTCCTTTTTAGGTGCAGGGGGTGTTATTGTCACATCTTGTGAACAGTTGCTAAAAGGAGATTGGAAACCAGTAGGTGATGAGTGGCTGAAGATGTCCTTGTAAGTGGTATATATTATACTGAGAGCTGGGCCTACAGTCGTCGATATGACCCAGCTTCTTTGAAAAGAACAGTTTTGGAACTGTGTAGGTGGCTGAAATGTACCCGAGAAATAAATGGCAATTGAAATGGGAAGAAAACCAGCAGATTCATTCTAAGAGTTTATTTTCCCAGGTGAACTCCTAAAGTCAACATCAGTTTTCTGTGGATTCCCCTCCTTTATAAAACAGCTCGGAGGCTGGAGAGCTGGCTCAGTGGTTAAGATCACTTGCTGCTCTTACAGAGGACCTAGGTTCAGCTCCTGGCACCCAGGTGATGTCTCAAACTTTTTGTGACTCAGTTCCAGTGGATCTGATGGCTTCTTCTGGCCCCTGTGGGCACCAGGCACACACCTGGTACACAGTTTATACATGCATGCAAAGCACCCATATACATAACAACAACAACAAAACCTACTTAATGTGCAACATGAACTTGTTCTCCTCATATGCAGATCCTAGCTTTCTGAATGTATGATGTGTAGGTATGAGCAGAGAGTAAGTCCTGAAACAAGGAAGAGGACCAAGGAGTTTTGAGGAAGGAATAGGGCATGATAGGCCGGTCTCGCAGGCTGTATGCAGTTGAAGTCCAGAGGCCAGAGCCATGCTGTGTAAAACTAGAGCATGGAGCCTGCAGCCGGAGCCCTGGAATCCAGTGGAACTCTATCTGCTGGATGTTTGAGATGTCTTGGTGCCGGGGTTCTCTCCTTTCCCTTTGGAAGGGGAGTGTCTGTGACTGTAGCCAGCCTCTGTTCCACCACTGTGCTTTGGAAGGAGACATGATAGAATTTTCCAGGGTATCTCAATCTTCATAACAAATCTACTACTTTGATTTAAATCTTCCTTAAATCCTCTCCAGTGTCCTTTCCCAATTATCTACAAACTGCTTATTTTTTTTAAGAGTCACTCTTTAAGAAAACACAATCCAAAATGGTCAGTCAGTGTGTATGTCAAAGCCTTTTTCTTAGTGAGCTGCTTTAGTGCAGGAACCAAGTGGTTAGAACACCAAAAGAACAACAAGATAAATCAGATTCCACGGGGGTGGGGGTGGGAGGGCCTCGTGTGTGTGTGTGTGTGTGTGTGTGTGTGTGTGTGTGTGTGTATGCGTGTTTGTAGACAAATTTCTAAACAGTCTTATTAAATAAGAAACACAGAGCCAAATACAGGGGTGAAAGCCGTAGAGATCAGAGAAATAGTGATAGCCACCAGCTAACCTTAGCTCACCACGCTGCCGTAGCTTCCCAAGAGAACCAGCTTCTTCCTGTCTAACCTGTGCCTTTATTGCCTTGCTGTTCTACCTTCTCATTGGCTCTTAGCCCAGCTACCTCACTTCCTTGTCACTGCCTGTCTTTACAGACCTCCAGGTCTCTATGGTTGGTACTGGGATTAAAGGCGTGTGTCACCACGGTTGGCTGTGTCCTTGAACACACACACAGACTCTGCCTGCCATGTGATCAGATTAATGGCATGTGCTATCACTGCCTGACTTTTGTTTATGGATGACTATGTCCTCTGATCTCCAGGCAAACTTTATTAACATACAAATAAAATATCACCACATTTCAGCACAAATAAAATATCATCACACGTGTTCACATGTGTGGGTGCATATGTATACTAGTGCATGTATGTGCATGTGGAATTCAGATGTTTTTAGTGATATATCTCCACCTTGTGTGTTGAAGTGAGGTCTTTCATGAACATGGAGCTCACTGTTTCAGGTATCCTGGCTAGCCACGCTGCTCCAGGGATTTCCCTGTCTGCCTCTTGTGCACTGGGATTGCTGGTGGCCTTTGTGGGTTCTAGGGATCCAGTGTGGCCTTCACACTGTACAGCAAGGGTCTCCTTACCCGCTGCCATCTCCACAGCCCTCATTTGCCTTTTATACTTTTAAATGTCCAATCTTGTGTACATTGTATAACAGTTATACATATATAAACTAACAAGTCCATTAATATTAGTAATTTTCTTAAAATACTAAAAACTATAGGAATATACAATAAAAGTTGAGGAATCACTATTCTAAGACATGATTGCTATTCATATTATTATGTGAAGTCTGGATCTTATACTGTTTAGAACCCAGTCCTTAGTTTATAATACTTTAGTAACCTTTAAATAATAAACTGGCTTATAAAAATGTTTTTTCATGGTTGCAGTGTAGCATTCTCATAGTTTATAGTTTATCCGAGGTCTTTACTGAGATACATAAGTACATGATAAGTGTGTAAGATAAAAATACTGCTGTTGATTTGGTAGGGTAGCAGTATAGCAGTTTCATATTTCGGCATTAATACTTAAGATATTAGCAAAGACTGACCTGCTGTGCTCAAGGTGATAAACTAGAGCTGGCTCACAGGGCCTCACTATGTAGCCTCGGCCAGCCTTGAACTCACAGAGATCCACCTGCCTTTGCCTCCCAAGAACTGGGATTAAAGGTGTGCACCATGCCTAGCTCACACTGCTTTCCGAGAGCGACTGTGTACGTCTTACTCACCATTCTCTGCAGCAGCTTCACACTGTCCAGGGGTGGCATTTGTGTCATGGAACGGGAGAGGCTTTCTCCTACTTCTCTCACCTGTCTTGGGGGCTTGTTTATCATGGATGGGTTTTCAGGACCAATTCTAGATTTGCACGGTGGGGCATGAAACCTTCAAGTCCTTTAAAAAATGTTAGATGGACAAATACGTTTCTGAAATACTGCACTATGGAAACATAATGGACATTCTGAAAAGGCTTGGGCCTGAAGGGTTAGCTCAGTGGTCAAGAACTCTTAGTACTTGTCTTATTGCTGATCAAACACCGTGACCAAAGAAACTTGGGGAGGAAAGAGTTTATTTGGCTTATACTTCCACAATACTGTACATCATCAAAGGAAGTCAGAACAGGGACTCAAATAGGACAGGAATCTGAAGGCAGAAGCTGATGTAGAGGCCATGGAGGTGAGCTGCTTACTGACTTGCTTCCTCCTGGCTTGTTTGGCTTGCTTTCTTACAGAACCCAGGACCACCAGCCCCTGAATGGCACCACCCACAATGGGCTGGGCCCTCCCCCATCAATCACTAATTAGAAAATGCCCTCTAGCTGGATCTCAAGGAGGCATTTTCTCAGATGAGTTTCCCTCCTTTCAGATTAGCTCTAGCTTGTGTTGTTGACATAGAGCTAGCCAGCACAGTGCGCGCGCGCGCGCACACACACACACACACACAGAGTCGGTAAAAACAACCTCTTAATTCTTTGTGTTATGAGAGAAGGTTTTAAAGTTTATATAACTCAGCATTTCTGAGACTTTAAAAATGTATTCACACAGCTCATTTTGTGTTAATCTGTTAATAGTCCATTCCTTAAGTTAATGTTTACAGAGCACTCTGAAAAAATTGTAGACAGAGTATGTTTGTCACTGACTTAAAATGTTATTTCCTTTCAGCCCCTCCAAGGTGACGCTGCTGGGGTCAATCATGTTCACTTTCCAGCAGACCAAGCATCTGGCAGTGTCAAAGCATGATCTCATGTTCCTTTACACCTTCTTTCTCGTGACCATAAAGGTAAGAGGGCTCCAGGTGTCCACCAGTCAGCATTACAAATTTGGAGTAAGCCTTTCCCTTGGATGGAGTCCTTCAGATAAGCTAGTACCAACAACACTTGCTTTTTTTTTTAATTATTGAATATAAAAAGATGAATTTGGGAGAGTTTGCTCCATGCATCAGAATTTTCGGGAGCTCTTCTGTGGTTCTTCATTTGCTGTGTGGAGATATTTACGGATGGACAGAATAGGCAGGCACTTTGTTGGAAGCCAGAGAGGAGTGGAGGGAGAAAGGAAATCAGGGGCTGTACAGACAGGCCTGCCTTGTTTGCAAAATTGGGGTACAGTTTAAGTTGATACCACTTTTTGTTTTTGTGAAAAGTCAGTATGTTCTTAAGTTTGGAGGCGGAGGAAGTCTCATGTAATTACAGATATGCTTGCTCATTCTGGTTAAATATAGAAGAGCTAATTTTTTCCCACCTCTACCTATGGTTCTCTTCTTTCTTGAGAGAAATCTGTGAAATATCTTCCTTTCCCTCTTTTCCTTCCTTCATCTCTCCTCTGCAATTTCCTTTTCTTCTTTTTGCCCAGAACTCAGGCAAGCCGGACATTCATTCATTTTCAGCCAGTTTCATTAAAGGAGAAATCACATACTTTTATAATTATCTCAAATACTTTATGATTGATAAAATCCAAGCCACAGAGAAACAAAATAAATGGGAAAGATTATCATCAGAGGAGAAAGCTCTTGAGCATTGTAGATACACAGACTTATGTTGAAATGGAGGCTCTGCAATTTTGAACAAGTCTGTGTTTTTTGAACTAAGCTTACACATGTCCCAAGGTTATATGTGGCTTCCGGCATTGTCTATATAAAGTCATATTATAAGTGTGATGTATTTTCTACCATTAATTGATCTCAATGGTAATTAATTTTAAACATGTTAAATGGGAATATATCATTGGTTAAAATTCACATAGGCTTACATTTTTTTTATTATTGTTTATGTGTATGGGTGTTTTGCCTGCATATATATATTTGTGTACCATGCATGTATCTGGTGTCTGGTGAGACCGTAAAAGGGTGTTAGACATTTGTGAGCTGCCATGTGGTGCTGGGAATTAAACCCAGGTCCTCTAGGAGAGGAACCAGTGCTCTTAACTTCTGAGCCATCTCTCCAGCCCTCTGACATAAGAAAGTTGTTAAGATAAGACTTTTGTCTGTTTTGAGCCATGTCAAATTTGTATCCCCACTCCATCAGAGAATACTTGAAAGAACTTTGGGAAACGTATTACTTCTTGGCTACTTTCTAGAAGAAGTTACAGTGAAATAGTCACTGTAAATAGAATAAAGAACTGACCAATAATGATTAAAACTGTAAAGAAGCTCTGAGTTTTTAAATTAAGCCATGTGTGATGACCTTGGTAAGAGCAATTTCAAAGATTGGTAGAACTGTAACATGATTTTTATTAATTGAGATAAATAAAAGGAAGTGAAGATGAGGAGTGTAAAGGTTTTAAAGGAACTTAGGGGTGTGTAAACAGGAGCATCCTGGGGGAGCAGTTTGGTAACAGCAGACCCTTGCAGACACAGCTGTCCTGTGGCCAGTTAACTCCACTGTAGGTACAACCAGCAGCCATGTCCCAGGTGTGCAGACACCAGCTTTATCCAGGTCACTTAAAAAAACCATGTAACAAAGGACTGATTAATGTGTATTTAAAAATACTTAGGAATGAGTACTTCTAGATTTTTAAAAAATCACCTTTATAGTAGTATAATTTATGTCTAATAAGGTTTGTTCAGTTCAGGGAGTACAGCTCCCAGTGGTCTGCAGTTCCAGTCCCAGGAGACCGTGCCCTCTGTTAGCCTCCGCAGGCACCAGGCACACACATGGTGCACAGACATGCATGCGGACAGAACACCTGCACATGCAAATAAACTAAAATAAATACATTCAATTTTTAAAAAAGGTTATGGGTGCCTTACCAGTGGCTGCACCACTGGAGTACATGGCTCTCCCTCTCCAGCACCCATTACCTTCACATAAATCCTCACCGGGCAGTAGGGCATCAGGTTGTTGGTTCTGTCTCCATGAGCTCCTGTGAGCCCAGGTTAGTTGATTCTGTGGGTTTTCTTGTGGTGTCCTTGACCCCTCTGGCTCCTACACTCCTTTCTCCCCTTCTTCTGCAGAATTCCCTGAACTCTTCCTAATGTTTGACTGTGGGTCTGCATCTGTTTCCATCAGCTGCTGGGTGAAGCCTCTCTAATGGTGATTGGACTAGGCACCGATTTATGAGTATAGCAGAATACCATTAGGAATCATTTCACTGACTTTTTTTTTTTTTTTGCCAGTTGTGTTTGGCTCTTTCCTAGGTCTCTGGGCTATTCCACCTCTGGGTTCTGGCCATCCAGGCAGTGTCAGGGATGAGCTCCCTCTCATGGTATGGGCCTCAAACTGGACCAGTCAGTGGTTTGACACTCCCACAATTTCTGTGCCACCTTTACCCCAGCATATCTTGTAGTCAGGACAGATTGCAGGTCGAAGATTTTGTGGCTGGGCTGGTGTCCCGGTCATTCCACTAGAAGTCTTGCCTGGTTACAGGAGACAGCCAGGTTCAGGCTCCATATCTCTCATTGCTAGGAGTCTTAGCTAGGGTCACACTTATAGATTCCTGGGAGTTTCTGTTGCACTAGGTTTCTAGCTCTTCCCGGAGATGCCCCCGATTCCAATTGTCTCTCCCAGTACTCTCTCCCTCCATCCTCCCCCGACCCGATCCTTCCTGTTTCCATCTCCATACCCACCCCCATCCAGACCTCTCTCCCTGTCTGCCTGTGATATCTATTCTGTTTCCTCTTCACAGTGAGATTCATGAGTCTTCTCCACTTGAGCTCTCCTTGTTACCTACCTTCTTTGGGTCTGTGGACCATAGTGTGGTTATCTTTTACTTTACTTTACAGCTAGTATCTACCTATAAGTGAGTACATACCATGTTTGTCTTTCTGAGTCTTGGTTACTTTACTCAGGATGATCTTTTCTCGTTCCATCCACTTGCCTGCAAATTTCCTGATGTCATTTTTTAACAGCTGTGTAATACTCCATTGTATAAAAGTATCACATTTTCTTTATCCATTTTTCAGTTGAGGAACATCTAGGTTGTTTCCACGTTCTTGCTGTTATGAATAAAGCTGCTATGAACATAGTTGAGCAAGTGCCCTTGTGGTATGATTGAGCATTCCTTGAGTATGTGCCCAAGAATGGTATAGCTGGGTCTTGAAATAGATCAATTCCCATTTTTCTGAGAAACTGCCATAATGATTTCCAAGGTGGCTGTACAAGTTTGCACTCCCACCAGCAATGGAAGGTGTTCCCCTTGCTCCACATCCTCTCCAAAATAGGCTGTCACTTGTGGTTTTGCTCTTAGCCATTTTGAAAGGTGTAAGATGAAATCTCCGAGTCATTTTGATTTGCATTTCTTTGATGGCTAACGATGTTGAACATTTATTTAAGTGATTCTCAGCCATTTATGATTCCTCTATTGAGAATTTTCTGTTTAGATCTGTATCCCATTTTTTAATTGGATTATTTGGTTTGTTGATGTCTATTTTCTTGAGTTCTTTATATATTTTGGATATCAGTCCTCTGTCAGATGTGGGGTTGGTGAAGATCTTTTCCCATTTTGTAGGCTGCCGTTTTGTCTTATTGACAGTGTCCTTTGCCTTACAGAAGCTTTTCAGTTTCAGGAGGTCCCACTTATTAATTGTTGATCTTAGTGCCTGCATGATTGGTGATCTGTTCAGGAAGTTGTTCAAAGCTGTTCCCCACTTTCTCTTCTGTCAGGTTCAGTGTATCTGGTTTTATGTTGAGGTCTTTGATCTACTTGGACTTGTGTTTTTTGCAGGGTGATAGACTTGGATCTATTTGCAATCTTCTATATGTTGACATCCAGTTATGCTGGCACCATTTGTTGAAGCTGCTTTCTTTTTTCCATTGTATAATTTTGGCTTCTTTATCAAAAATCAAGTGTCCATAGGTGTGCGGATTTACTTCTGGGTCTTCAATTCGATTCCATTGATCCACTTGTCTGTGTTTATGCTAATACCACGTGGCTTTTATTACTATAGCCCTGTAGTAGTTCTTGAAATCAAGGATAGTGATATCTCTGGAATTTCTTTTATTGTGCAGGATTGTTTTTGCTATCCTGGTTTTTTTTTTTTTCAATATGAAGTTGAGTATTTGCATTGAATCTGTAGATTGCTTTTAGTAAGACTGCCATTTTTACTATGTCAATCCTATCTGTCCATGAGCATGGGAGATCATTCCATCTTCTGATAGCTTCTTCAATTTTTCTTTAAAGACTTGAAGTTCTTGTCATATAGGTATTTCATTTGCTTGGTTAGAGTTACACCAAAGTATTTTATATTATCTGTGGCTATTGTGAAGGATGTTGTTTCTGTGATTTCTTTCTCAGCTCGTTTATTGTTTGTATATAGGAGGGCTACTGATGCTTTTTGAGTAAATTTTATATCCAGCCACTTTGCTGAAGGTGTTTTTCAGCTGTAGGAGTTCCCTGGCAGAATTTTTGGGGTCATTTATGTATACTATCATATCATCTGCAAATAAAGATATTTTGACTTCTTCCTTTCCAATTTGTATTCTTTTGATTCCCTTCAGTTGTCTTATTGCTCTAGCTAGAACTTTGAGTACTATATTGAATAGATAAGGAGAGAGTGGACAGCCTTGTCTTGTCCCTGATTTTAGTGGAATCGCTTTAAGTTTCTCTACATTTAATTTGATGATGGCCATTGGTTTGCTGTAAATTGCCTTTATTATGTTAACTATGTCCCTTGTATTCCTGATCTCTCCAATACTTTTATCATGAAAGGGTGTTGGATTTTGTCAAAGGCTTTTTCATCATCTAATGAGATGATCATGTGTTTTTTTTCTTTCTTTTAGTTTGTTTATATTATAGATTACATTGACAGATTTTTGTATGTTGAACCATCCCTGCATCTCTGGGATGAAGCCCACTTGGTCATGGTGGATGATATTTTTGATGTATTCTTGGATTCAGTTTGCAAGTTTTTTTTTTTTTTTTCTGTCAATGTTCATGAGAGAAATTGGTCTGTAATTCTCTTTCTTTGTTGAGTCTTTGTATGGTTTTAGGTATCAGGGTGACTGTGGCCTCATAAAATGAATTTGGCAATGTTCCTTCTATTTCTATTTTGTGGAATAATTTGGGGAGTATTGATGTTAGCTCTTCTTTCAACGTCTGGTAGAATTCTGTGCTAAAACCATCTGGCCCTGGGCTTTTTTTGGTTGGGAGACTTTTAATGACTACTTCTATTTCCTTGGGGGTTATAGGTCTATTTAAATTGTTTATTTGATCTTGATTTAACTATGATAAGTGATATCTATCGAGAAAATTGTCCATTTCTTTTACATTTTCCAATTTTGTGAAGTACAAGTTTTTGAAGTTTGACCTAATGATTCTTTGGATTTTCTTAGTGTCTGTTGTTATAACCTCCTTTTTGTTTCTGATTTTGTTAATTTGGATATTCTCTCTCTGCCTTTTAGTTAGTTTGGATAAAGGTTTGTCTACTTGCTGATTTCCTGAAAGAACCTACTCTTTGTCTCACTGATGCTTTGTAATGTTCTCTGTGTTTCTATTTTATTGATTTCAGCCCTGAGTTTGATTATTTCCTTCCTCCTATTCCTCCTAGGTGTGTTTGCTTCTTTTTTTTTCTAGAGTTTTCAGTTGTATTGTTAAGTCCCTAGCATGAGATCTCTCCAAATTTTTTATGAAGGCTCCGAGTGCTATGAACATCCCTTTAGCACCATTTTCATAGTGTCCCATAAGTTTGGGTTTGTTGTGCATTCATTTTCATTGAATTCCTGGAAGTCTTTAATTTCTTTATTTCTTCCTTGACCCAGTGGCAGCTCAGCAGAGAGTTGTTCAGTTTCCATGAGTTTGTAGGCTTTCTGTTGTTGTTGAAATCTAGCGTTAATTGATGGTGGTCTGATAGGATACAGGGGGTTATTCCAATTCTCTTGTGTCTGTTGAGACTTGTTTTGTGACCAAGTATATTGTGAGTTTTGGAGAAGGTTCCATGAGGTGCTAAGAAGAAAATATATTCTGTTGTGTTTAGGTGAAATGTTCTGTAGACATCTGTTAGGTCCATTTGATTCATAACATCTGCTAGTTCCCTTATTTCTCTGTTAAGTTTGTGTGTGGGTGACCTGTCCATTGGTGAGAGTGGAGTGTTGAAGTCTCCCACTATTAATGTGTGGAGTTTGATGTGTGATTTAATCTTTAGTGGTGTTTCTTTTACAAATGCCCTTGCATATGAGGCATAGGTGTTCAGAATTGAGATGCCATCTTGGTGGATTTTTCCTCTAAGGAGTTTGAAATGTCCTTCCCATCTCTTTTGATTAATTTTTGTTTGAAGTCTATTTTGTTAGATATTAGGATAGCTATACCAGCATGCTTCTTAGGTCCATTTGATTGGAAAATCTTTTTCCTACCCTTTACTCTCAGGTTATGTCTGTCTTTGATGTTGAGGTGTGTTTCTAGTATGCAGCAGAAGGATGGATCCTGTTTTCACATCCATTCTGTTAGCCTGTGTCTTTTTATTGGTGAATTGAGTCCATTGATATTGAGAGATATTAGTGACCAGTGATTGTTAATTCCTGTTATTTTGTTGTTGTGGTGGTGGTTGTGTGTGTGTGTTTCCCTTCTAGGAATTTTGCTGGTATGAGATTATCTATTGCCTGTGTTTTTATAGGTGTAGTTAACTTCCTTGGGTTGGCATTTTCCTTCTAGTACCTTCTGTAGGACTGGATTTGTGGATAAATATTTTTAAAGTTGACTTTGTCATGAAATATCTTGTTTTCTCCATCTAATGTGATTGAAGTTTATCGGTATAGTAGTACAGTAGTCTGGGCTGGCATCCATGGTCTCTTAGAGTCTGTAAGACATCTATCCAGGTTCTTCCAGCTTTTAGAGTCTCAGTTAAGAAGTTCGGTATAATTTTAATAGGTCTGCCTTTATATGATACTTGGCCTTTTTCCCTTGCAGCCTTTAATATTCTTTCTTTGTTCTGTATGTTTAGTTTTGATTATTATGTGATATGGGGATTTTCTTTTCTGAGACAATGTATTTAGTGTTCTGTAAGCTTCTTGTATCTTTATAGGCATGTCTTTATTTAGGTTAGGGAAATTTTCTTCTATGATTTTGTTGAATATATTTTATGAGTTTTTAAGCTGGGATTCTTCTTCTTCTTCTATTCCTGTTATTCTTGGGTTTGATCTTTTCATAGTGTCCCAGATTTTCTGGATGTTTTGTGTGAGGAGTTTCTTAGATTCTCTTCCATATTTTGTGTTCTGCTGGTGATGCTTGCGTCTGTAGTTCCTATTCCCTTACCCAGATTTTCCTTTTCCAGAATTTCCCCACTTTGTGTTTTCTTTTGCTTCTATTTCTGTTTTCAGGTCTTGGATAGTTTCCTTCACATGTTTGTTTTTTTCTTGGCTTTCTTGGCATTCTTTAAGGGATTTATTGATTTCCTTCAATTTTTTAGTTTTCTTTTCCTTGATTTCTTTAAGGGACTTTTTCATTTCCTCAGGACTGCTATCATCTTCATAAAGTTGTTTTTAAGGATGTTTTCTTGTGCTTGTGCTGCTTTGGAGTATTCAGATCTTGCTGTTGTAAGATAGCTAGCTAGGCTCTGGTGGTGCCGTATTGCCCTGGCTGTTGCTGATTCTATTCTTTTTTTTTTTTTTTTTTTTGGTTTTTCGAGACAGGGTTTCTCTGTGTAGCTTTGCGCCTTTCCTGGAACTCGTTTGGGAGACCAGGCTGGCCTCGAACTCGCAGAGATCCTCCTGCCTCTGCCTCCCGAGTGCTGGGATTAAAGGCGTGCGCCACCACCGCCCGGCCGCTGATTCTATTCTTACACTGGAGTTTAGGCTTCTGGGTTTTGGATGATTAGGTGTAGGTCCTGATTTCTGAATTTGTTTTTGTTGGATGGGTGTTTTGTTCCTTGGTTTCTGTTTCCTCTTTGGTCTTCTAGTCATTGTGGCCTGGATCTGGTGGCCTGTGTGATCTCTGATCTAGTAGGGAGTCTCTGTCCAAGTTGGGAGTTGGCCTTCTGGAGTTTAGCTTGGCCTTTAGTGCAGCAGGGGGCGGGGTGTCTCTGTTCTTCTGACAGGTGTGGCCTACACCTGAGCAGCAGGAGTCACCTGGGGTTTGGGGCAAGGCCTGGCCTTGGCGATGGCAGTGAGGTGGGAGGGACAGATAGTGTTTGGGGGAACAGAATCTAGGGAGTGGGGCAATTAACGGGGTAGGCAGGTCACTCATACCTGTTGTTCTGACTGGGTAGTCTGCACTTGAGCAGCAGGAGTCTGAAGGGGTGGGAGCAGGGCCCAGCAGCAGTGGGGATGATGAGGTGGGAGGGCAAGGGCTGTGGAATGGGTCTTGGGGAACAGAATCTAGAGGGTGGGGCAGTTCAGCTGGCATGCAGGCCACTCACCTGTTCTTCTCATTGGTGTGGCCTGCACCTGAGCAGGGAGGAGTCCTCACCTGTCTGTTCTTGAGATGCACATAAACTCTTCTTGTAACTTTCCAGTGCCTAGATTATGTCACATATGAGACTTTATTCTTTATATCATTTATCCCAAGAAAGTGGATTGTGTAGGGGACTCTTTTAGGAATGTAATTCCAAAAGTTTCTAGTTTGATTCCTTTCTGTGATCTGGAAGAACTGACTGTTAGTCTTAGGGCTTTGGAACTATGTTGGATACCAGAGTTCTCCCAGTAGATACATTTTGGGGACAGTCTAATTTCTCAGTCACATCTGGGCATTTCTGGACAGTGTGATTTACTAGGTAAAGTATTGAAAGCACTCTTTGGTCCACATTCTGGTGTCTTCATTCTGTATACAAGCAATTCAAACAGAAAAGATGGGTGGGGAGAAGCCACCTGCAGTCTCTCTTAGGGAAATAGTCTGCAACCATGAACAATAGTGTGTGGTTAAGTAGTGACTGAACCCAAAATCTGTATTGCACCCTGCTTACCACTTAACTATCCTTTTAGTTTGGGGCAAGTTAAGTACCTGTCAGAGCTGTGCGTGACTCTGCTCCTCTCTGTGGTGGAGGCAGCAATAATTGTTGCATTAAATTGAAAGTGGAGATGAGTGTAAAGTATTTACCACAGTTCTGACCCAAACCAGATGTGTAGTAATGACAGCTGTATTGGCTGCTGATATATATTGTATCTCATTTCCTTTGACTTCTTTGTCAGTCTGTTTGTCTGTCTATCTACCCACTCCCCCACTCACCTCCCTCCCTCCCTTCCTCCCTCTCCCCTTTCTTTCTTTTTATAGCAATGTTATACTTCATTTGGTGTACAAGGTACATAAAAATGTACCTGGTATTACTTTTGATGAATAAAATTCTTTATATTCATAAAAATGAATATATATATTCATTTTTTCTCCTGTAGATTAGACAAAAACACCTTTGACTCCCTTTGCCCATTATTATTTTTTCTGTCTCAGTTTTGAGAAACAGAAAGTGTTTGTACTGAAGTTCAAAGTGAATTTTTTCCCTAGGTAACTATGATGGTGACAAAGGACTCCACTGTGACTCTTGCTCCCTTTGAGGATACCGTGAGCCGCATGCTGTTTGGCTGGCAGCAGCAGTTTTCATTGAGTGAAAAGCAAACACAGTCAAAACCGTCTTCCAATGGTACTACCTCATCCGCATCCAAGCCCACCATCGAGGATCTGGATGATGCTAAGAGGCTTGCCAAGAAAGAAGACTGACGATTTGGCCTGAGCTTAGGAGGCAAAAGGGGAAGAGTTACTTATCTGTTAGCGTGTGGTCGTGTTTCTACGTAAATGATGTGACGTAGGCTTATCTGTAAGGACAGAGGAGACAGGAAGGAAGAAATGCTTTGCTTCAGGGACACCACTCTGTTGATAGTAACTCTTGGGGTCACGAGTGTATCATGTGAATTTATTTTTCTGGTGTAAGAGATTCTCATAATTATTTGAATAGTTTTATATAGATAAAAGGATACTTTTTTAAATGGTAGAAAACTTTTGTTCACTTGTTACTACAAAATTCTAAGGCTTTCACACTTACAAAATTCAGTATTTTTTTTTCACTTTTTGAATGATTCTAATTGTGTTTTAATTCTGTAGAATTAAACTTTTACTTTATATTTCCAGTATAATTCCTGTATATAGAAGACAGTTCCTATTTAAATTTGAACATGGAGAACTTTTCCTAAACAATTTTTAACTGAAAATAAACTGATAGTGTATATTTGGTGTATACATTTGTTTTTATATATCTTACTCACATTAAAAATACCTGAAATTTAATTTATTTTAAAGTATTATTTTTCAGTGAGACCACACTGTTAATTTGAGTCTCAGTTTGAAGTTTTTTTCATGCTCTTGTTTTAAGAACTACTTTCTCCTCAGGAAAGCAGGGTTACAATTTGTGTGTATCTTTTTCTTTTTGCAACAACAGTCTCACTCTGTAGCCTAGACTGGCCTAAATCTCCTTCTACCTCGGCCTCCCAAGTGCTGGGATTATGGGCACGGGCCACCATGCCAGGCCAGGGTGTCACATGTCATATGTTCCTCCTGACTCAGTTGGTCTGAATATGCATGTCTCAGTGACTTCAACAAAAAGTACTGTCATGGCTGACAATGTCTCCTTCTGCCCCTCTCTTCTGTGACCACTGCTTCGGGTGTTTACTTGACTGTCTGTTGTGGGTTTGCACATGGTGTTTTAGTTGAATGGACATGGACACGTATTGCTAGTTTTATCTTCAGTGAAAATTACTTTCATGTGAACATGCTCAGCTCCCATGAGAACTGCCTTTGCACATTTGATTTCAACCACAGAACCTAACCTCACATGCTAGACTACTTGAATGAAGTAATACAACATGAAATCTGGTTTCTCATCAACAAAATAAAAAGAAAACAAGAAAATGTATTACATGATAGATTTATTTGCTTTATTTGGTGTTAAAGTCCTGTTATAACATTACAATTCTGTGGTCTGACTTTTTATACCAAGAATAGGAATCTGCCACCTATATTCAGTATTTCTGGTTGGCTAAGAAACACTTAAATGACATTCAAGATGTAAAGTTTTCCGTTTTAATTTTTAACAAATATGCACACTAGCAGGCTCTATACTTTTACTTGCTTAAGAAAAAGATTTTGGGTGGGGCACTTTTGATAACCTTGGTATTAGAAAATGTTTATTTTTAATATTGTGACAGAAAGCATGGAATTGAATTCTGTATTATATATTTGATAATCTGTAGTCAAGAACTTTGCAAAATGAACATGTTATTATTGGTTGGTTCTGAAGTTTGAATTTAGCTGTAGTTAAAACAGTAAGAATCTTGTTTTACATTTGTGTTAAAAACAAATTCATTAAAATAAGTACTTTTGCACTAGAGGAGTATTCCTTGTTTTTCTTTTGTATTGTTTTGAGGAAGGAGTTCAGAGTCCTGTGTTGCTTTGACTCTGTGATACACTTAGTGACCACAGTCTGAAGGAGACCTTCCTGCCAACTTCATCAGGTTATGTAAATATCCTAGATCCCTCAATTCTTAGCTATACTGGAGAATGTGGATTAGGCTTGAAACTCCCCACCTGGAATCTGCTCAGGTGACTATTGGAGACCAGCTCCTTACTCCTTAACTACCAAGAAACATGGCTGTGGTCCATAGGCCCATATCACACAGCCCAGTCAGAGGTGACCCCGAATGATGGCAGGACCTGGTAGGCCTTAAAAAATAAAAAGTAGTGAGGAGATAGGAAAGTGCAAGAACATGGGCTCCAGACGGCTGTGTAACACAAATTTTAAAAGGTCTTATTAATAAAACAAAACAAAACAAAAAACCTGGGCCAGGTATTGGGGTGAAAGATGAAAGATCAGAGAAATAGAACAAGCTAGCCACATTCTTATTCAGGCATGGTGACACGCACCTTTAATCCCAGCACTAGGAAGGAAGGAAGATGGCAGGGCACAGAAAGGTATATAAGGCGTGAGTAAACAGGAAGTCTCTCTCAGGAGGCTGAGGATTTTGTAGAGATAAGAACATGGCTGGCTCTGGGTTTTTTCTTTTTCTTTCTTTCTTTCTTTCTTTCTTTCTTTCTTTCTTTCTTTCTTTCTTTCTTTCTTTCTTCTTTTTTTTTATTAATAAGACCTTTTAAAATTTGTGTTACGCTGCTGTGATCCAGCCTCTAGCAGAATGTGTCTAAATAGTTCCAAACTGAGTCACCAGATTCTTTATTCTTCCTTGCTGACAGAGTTTCCGGTAAGGGAGAGACCAGGTACGTAGGGTGGATGGATTTCAGTGGGAGCTCTGAGCAGTGTCTTTCCAGTGGGCATAACCTGAAAAGAGGTGAGAGAAATAAAGCGGGGAGACACTTGTGTGTGTAGTTTTTGTCTGTTTCAGCACAGCCACTTTTTTAAATTAAATTATACTTTTTGAAAAATAAAGGAAAAAAATCCACTTCAAGTCACAAGTTGATTGCAGTTGAGAGGAATGTGGGAAACTGAATCATGTGTTTAAAAACATTTGGGGAAGAGGAGGCAGAAGTGTAAGAGCCAGAGTTGATGGACGACACCAAGGAAACAGTGTCTTCCAGACAGATAGGAATCCAGAGACTGGCAGCATGCATGCAGAGGCCTGCACGGGTCTAAGCCACGTGGAGTCCTAGCACCGAGAGGGGAAGTAGACACAAGACTCCAGCACTACCTCAGGCTATCTCCGTTTGGCAACCACTTGCAAAGAAAACAGCGTTTGCCCATGGAGTCTCACTGGATATAGAAACCACATTAAGGGCAGGCCCCGGGCCAAGGGTAGATGGCCAACACAAACAAACTCAATGGTATTTTGGGAGATTTGTCTCATATTGCCTTGTTTGGTCATTTTCTTACCTTACTGGTCTTTTGCTTGTTTATTATGGTTTCTGATCTTGTGTTTTTAAGGTGTGTGTGTGTGTGTGTGTGTGTGTGTGTGTGTGTGTGTGTGTATGTGTGTATGTGTGTGTGTGTGTGTGTGTGTGTGTATTTGTGTGTTTCTTGTGCTTTTTCTTTTTTCTCTGTTTTATGCCTATTTGTTTTCTAGAGACAGAAGATAGGTTGGAAGAATGGTGATATAGGAAGGGAGGGGAAACTGATCAGAATTTATTATGTGAAAAAACTTACTTTCAATAAAAAATAAAAATGCTCTCCTTCCCCCGACACAAAGCCCTGTACGGTGTTTGCCTCAGGTATAAGTCACATTTTGGGCATGTTTGTTTGCTTATTCAGCAAATATGAATTGCCAGGTTAGGTTAAGACTCCTAGATTCTGAAGATACAGAGCACAAGGAAAACACCTAGAGAAAGGAAACGTGTTCCTGTGGGGAAAAGATAATGAATGGATATTAAGCAGGATTTAGAAAGCAACAGAGTGTCTGTTAAAAATAAGATTGTTAGAACTGCTTTAAAACAGATCTGAGGGTACCACAGAGCAAGGCAAGCAGTCACACTGTTTCTTCATTAACTTGATTTACTGAATTTATTTTTCTTAATAAGACAATTCCACTGTGCCATTTAAAATAACTGATGCTTTTTTTTTTTTTAAAGTTAGTATTTACTAGTCCAGGCTGGCCCGGAAATTGGGATGTAGTGCAGCCTGTCCGTAACTCCAGATCCTCCCATCCTTGTCTCTAGTGCACTGCAATTGCAGGCATGTGCAACTGTGCTCAGCTAACACACTTTATTCTTACTGTCCATTTTAAAAACAAAGTTTGCATACAATAAAATGCACAATTTGTAAGTGTAGCCATAAGTTTTGTCCGGTCCTGCAGAATCTCTCTCACCTGCCAGCCCCTACAGCTACTTGGGCCCAAATAAACACACAGAGGCTTATATTATTTATGAACTGTATGGCTATTAGAAGAAGCTTATTACTGACTAGCTCTTTCACTTAAATTAACCCATAATTCTTATTTATGTTTAGCCATGTGGCTTGGTACCTTTTTTCAGTTTTGTCTTGTCATCTTGCTTCCTCTGTCTGGCTGGTGACTCCTGACTCAGCCTTCCTCTTCCCAGAATTCTCATCTACTCACCCTGCCTATACTTCCTGCCTGGCTATTGGTCAGTCAGCGTTTTATTAAACCAGTGTACAAGGGCATTATCCCACAGCATTTCCCCTTTTCAGTCTAATCAAAAAGGAAGGTTTTAACTTTAACATAGTAAAATTATGTAGAACCAAACAGTTATCAAGCAAGAATTACAGTTATATTATCTAGTCTATTTGTATTTGGCAAAATTAAAATATTTTATCATCTATTTTATATTTGTGAGTCTATTCATATCTAATTTATCTTTTTTCATAACCAAGGAAGATTATAACTATCTAGTCTTCAACTACATCAAAGACCTCAGAAGGATATAGTATTACCTAAGTGAACAGGAAGAACATCGTAAGCAACTTCCGAAAATCTAGAATGACAGAGACAGCTGTCTGCCAGGACAGTCATCCAAAGTTCCTCTGCAATGTTGGGGCATCCATATTCAGCCCATAGGTCTAAAGTCTCTCAGTCACTTTTCTGTGTGTCCTGTAGAATATCTGGCAGTTTCTTCTGTGAAGCAGGAACCTGAAGGACCATCTCTCCTTGCAAAGTTCAGTGGTCGCCTTCCTATGGGTCTTGCATGTCCATTTGATATAACATTTTGTCAAGTAGTCCAAGCAAGAACAGTTTCTTGTCCAAGTGGCTATTTTTTGCCAAGAAAAAGATAAACTCCATATGGAGTGTCTTCAACACCCATCTTTCTGAAGTAAATCAGTGCTTCCAGGAGCAGTTGTGTCTCATTGTCCAGAAAGTCTAAGTTTTTAAAACACTTTAAATGCCATATTCTGTAGGTCTTTGAAGTGTTTGAAGATTACCTACCTAACTGAATTATATCTATGTATACCTAGAAAACTTAACATGACTACAAGTTTGATTATCATAGATGGTTAACTATTAATCTGTATTTCTCAACTATACACTACAATCTTAAATGAGTTGCACAAAATAAAGAGTAGAAATATACATACAGTATAACAAAATTAACTTTAAATTTGTGTCAATAAATTAAAATATATAGCAATTTAAAACATTTTAAACAAGTTGCTCTTTAAAAGTAGGTTCAACAATCCACCCTTTTATCCTATCATATCTATATCCTATATTTCCATATCATGTAAGTGCCAATACACGGCGGGGTTTCTCCCTGAGTTGTGCATGTGTTCATGTGGAGGGTAGGTCAGTGTTGGGTGTCTTCCTCAGTTGTGTTCTACCTTACTAATTTTAAGCTACATTTTATTCAGTGTGAGTACCATGGCATGTGTAGAGAGCTCAGAGCACAACTTCCAGGATTCTGTTCTCTCCTACCATGTCTGTGACCAGGAGTTAACTCAGGTTCAGCCTTGGCAGTAAGTGCCTTTACCTCTGAGCTGACCTGCTGCCCTAGTGATAGAGTCTCTCACTTAACCTGGACCTCATGATGGGACTAGACAGTCCAGTAAGCTCCAGGGCTTCCGTGATCCCTATACAGACATGGCAGCTCTTTACATAGGTGTTGGGGATCCAAACTTGGGTTCTCACAGCAGACACTGTACCAGTTGAGCCATCTCTCTAGCCCCATAAACTGAGTTTAGACAAATGCCGATGGCTATGTACTCCTAACCAGAAAATGAATATTACAAGGACCCCAGGGAGTTAATATCTGGTTAATGCCACCCTCCACTGGACATAATATGAATAAAATGTGCTAGGTTCCCTTTCTATGTAGATTTCTTAGAAACAACATGTTTTTTAGATACTTGTACCTTGTGTCTTTCAGTAGTTCATTCCTTTTTAGTTGTTTGATAGTGTTCTACTGTATGGTGATACAGTCATCCTACTGATGTACATTGGGACTGTTTCTAACTTGGGATGTTTTAAATAATTATGAACATTTTTGCATAATTCTTGTTAAATATTATTTTCTTTTTAGTAAATGATTAGGAGGAGGTTTGGTGGGTCATGTTTGATTTTATTAAAACAACTTGCTATGTGTTTTTCCAAAGTGTTTGCACCATTTAATGCTCCACAACAGTGTCTGGGTGTTCTAGTTGATCTGTGTCCTTAGCAAGGATCAGTGTTGTCAACATCTTAATGTTATCCATTTCCAGTGGATGCTTGTTGGGGTTTGGGGCTTTCCTTGCCCCATGATGAATGTTGTGGGACACTTAGTGTGTGTTGACCCCCTGACTGCCTTCCTCCCAGTTATCTGTTCAGATCACTGCCCATATAAATCAGAACTTTCTTCCTATTAACTTGTAGAAATTCATTCTATATCTCAGGTTAATCCTGTATATACTGTCTTTCTGGTCTGTGACCTAGCCTATTTATATTTACATATTTTCATGAACAACTCTTCCTTTCTTTTCTTCCTTTCTTCCTTTCTTCCTTTCTTCCTTTCTTCCTTCCTTCCTTCCTTCCTTCCTTCCTTCCTTCCTTCCTTCCTTCCTTCCTTCCTTCCTTTCCCTCCTTCCCTCCCT